>PVKE010026217.1:0-22468 GCA_004027555.1 Craseonycteris thonglongyai
GTCATTTAGTGTCTAGGTTTATGGTATTTTTAATGCAGACTTTTGGATATACATTATTTGCATTTTCTAAATTGTATATATATTTTAAATTTTATTTAGGCGAGTTTACTTTTTTCTTTTTTAAGAATTATTGTTTGAGAGAAGATGAGAGAGAGAGAGAGAGAGAGAGAGAGAGAGAGAGAGAGAGAGAGAGAAAGAGAGAGAAGGAGGAAGGGCCCAGAACATTGTCCATAGTTGTACTTAATTAGTTGTGCCATAGTTTAATTTCATGAAGGTGGAGTTGGGGCCATGCAGGGTGGGAACCAAACTTGGGGCCTCCCAAATGGGAGGCCACAGCCTTTGACATCATCCCTATGGTTATTAGTTGCACTGCAGTTCAGCACGTGGGTTTGCACAGGCTGGGGCCAGGATTCGATCCCTGGACCTCGTGGTTGCAAGGCAAACATTCAACCTGCTGAGCTATCCTGGTATTTGCAAGATTACATTTTTTAATAAATGTAATCAAGAACATTTTAGGTGATGAAGTGCATGTGTGTTACTTTTTCAGTGATCCTTACTAAGGTAATAATGTCTGGGTGAAAGAAGTTTACATAGCATGGGATTGTTTCTATATAAAATGAGGCAAGGTTGGAGGAATTCAGCTCCATAGGCAAACATTTTTATTAGACATCAGTGCCACAATATCACTACATGCTTTCACCAGGTCACTGAAATCAAATCTAAAATTTTAGGGTCTAGTTAGTATCGTAGAGCCTTTGGTTTTACCATTGTTTTTTCAGTTTACTTTTATATTATTTTGTCACTTTCCATCTTATCTTGCAGGCTTTCTGCAAATGAGTTTTTTAAAAGTGATATTATGATTTACATTGACTTTTTTAAAAGTTTTTTTTAAGTTTTATTTATTTATTTTATTAATTTTTTGACAGAGAGAGAGAGATACAGAGACAGAGAGAGAGAGAACTAAACTGGGGGAACTCCCCAGTTCAGCGTATGGTTCTGCACGGGCCAGGATTCGATCCTTGGTCCTGGGATTGCAAAGTGAGCGCTTAACCCACTGAGCCATCCCAGCTTCCCCTGACCTTTTTTTTAAAAGTGGGATTACAGCCTGCATTTTATTATGCTTAGTTGGTACTAGTTCTTTTCCTGGCCTTTTCAGCATAAAAATGTTTTTCAGTAGTGACTCTTACTTATTTCTAATGTTGATGGATTTGTTGCTATAAAGAATTTTTAAATCTAGCTTAGAGGAAAGCTACTTTGGTTTTTCATGAAACACTATATACCCAGTAGCAAACTATATAGACTTAAGAAAATAAGCTATTCTCTTAAGCCATCCCATGTTTTGGGACAGTAAGTCAAAAGAGACATTTTGGCTTATTTTAGCTTTCCTAATCCTAATTTGCTTTCCATACATGGTTGATTTTGGTAGAAGTTTTACTATAAGTCATGAATAGAAAGACCACCAGGAGATGGATAGCTCTAGATAGTATTTTGTCTGAAGATAAGTTGTAAGTAAAAGTCAGTTGAAACAGAGCTATGGCTTTAAACATGAGAGATTCAGTGATGGTTTTTTAAGACTAAATGAGTTGTGGCTAAAGTCATATTTGTCATGTATATAGTTTAGACTCTTTATCAGTGATCACTATTTATGGACAGATTATATGGTGAAAAAAAATCATTCCTGTTTAATGTTGGAAGAATTACTTCTCATGAGTTTAGAGGCTCTTCATATTCTTTCATTTTAGTTTTCAATTCAGTGATTTTATTTACTGTTGCAGTAGTAAATTTCTGTACAACTGTTTGTATCAGCATTTTGTTGATGGATCTGAATATTAATTCATGCACTAATTTGAACCTCTGTTAAGTGGGTAAGAGTATTTCTTTTTTATTTATATTCCTACTTTTTCAAAAAATGATTTAAGAGAGCTGTTTAGGGGTATGTACTTTTGTTTCCCTAATGTTTTTTAGTATGAACACTATTTATATTAAGAAACTTCAGACTGTACTTATTTTATTTCATAAGCTGGTTCCTCTGGGGAAGTTTAGAAATACTTTACAATATCATTTAGCACACATAGTTTTAGTGTATCTTGTTCCTCTGTTACCTGCCCTCTCCAATAATGGAGTTATTACAATGTGTCAGACATTCTGCAAGGCACTTTATGTGTATGAAGTCTAATTTTATCAACAAACTTGCCATGGAGGGATCATCACCCCCATGCATTACAGATTCACTCATTCTTTCAGTCACCATATATTTGAGTGCCTACTGCAGGTGGAGCACTCTTTTAGCTACGAGGGCTAAGCTATGAAAGAGTAAAACAAAGTTCCTGTTCTTATGTAGAATAATTATAAGGAAGGATAAAACAGGTAGGAGATAGAGTGACTGACTGCATACATTGGGGTGGGATGGGCAGCTTCTGTGATCTGTGTATTTATATAGGATATTCATTCAAGGCTTTTCTGAGAAGATAATATTTGGGCAGAGAACATACAGAAGTGAGGAATGTTCTCTGGGAGAAGTGCTATCCAGGCATTTGTGCAAAAAGTATAAAGGCCCTGAGGTACAGGAGCTTGTTCAGTGAGTTGAAGGAATTGCAGGGTGATAGTATGGCTGCAGCAGAGGAACTGAGAGAGAGAGGTGGGTAGTAATCAGCAGAAGCTGTAATAAGGACTGTGGACTTTTAGATAGGATGCCATTAGACAGTTTTGAGCAGAGGAATTACTCAGGCTCAAAGAGTTATACTTTGCTTTTGGAATTTGAAGACAACACCCAAACTTTTCTCAGTAGTTTTGCGTTCTAAGGTTTTCTTACCAGACATATGGGTGAAGTGAAAGAATATGTTTTCCACAACAGTTTATTTCCCACAACAGTTCTGTGAGTAACATACCCCTGGCTTTGAAGGTAGAGAGTTGGCAGCAAGGTTTTGAGGAAGGGAAAATTGGTGTTTCTGGAGGCCACACTTGTTTAGCATTTCTTAGAATTTGTTCATGATATTGTGACTTGTGTCAAAGGAATACAGGCATACATCATTTTATTGTGCTTCACTTTATTGTGCTTTGCAGGTATTACATTTTCTATAGATTGAAGGTTTGTGGCAACCTGCATTGAGCAACTTTGTAGGCACCATTTTCCCAACAGCATTTGCTCACTTTCTGTCTCTGTCTCATTGGTAATCTTGCAATATTTCAAACTTTTTCATTATTATTATATTTGTATGTTGATCTGTGATCAGTGTTCTTTGATGGTATTAGGCAAAACCCTCCACCAGCAAAAAGATTAAGACTCTGAAGGCTCATATGATGGTTAGCATTGTTTAGCAATAAAGCATTTTTTAATTAAGGTATGTACATTATATTTTTAGATATAACACTATTGCACACTTACTAGATTTCAGTGTAGTGTAAACATAACTTTTATATGCACTAGGAAATAAAAAAATTTCTGTGAATTGATTTATTGCAATAGTTAGTTTATTGTGGTGGTCTAGAACTGAACCCACAATACCTCTTAAGGTGTGCCTGTACATGATAATTGATTCCCTGAAGGAAGCAGTCTTTGTAGTAAATTTAGTTTTGTAATAATGCCTTTCTTTCCTCTTTAGTTTTCCACAGAAATTTATATCTGAAAATGTAAGAAAGTATAAAAAAATATGTCTGACTCTTAATTAAGTTTGTAACAGTGATCAAACATCAGATGGTAAATCAGCAGATGGGAAAGACTGATATACTTTTCAATTAAAGGCATATGATGACTGAAATTGATGGGGATTCAGGCAATCTGACAGTCAAAAGGATTTCACTTTGTGTGCCAGTCAGTATTGTGAAATCTTGGAAAATCAAAGATAAACGATAAAGATGAAAGAACAGAATTATATTTGCAAAGATAGGTTGTCCCGGTTTCTTGTAATAGAAACATTTATTTAGAAAATGGTTCATTTTACTAGGTCATTAAAAACATCTGTTTTGTGTTGATTTTTAGTGATTTGGGAACTATTTGAGTTTTGTTTGTTTTGAGAACTTTTTGTTCTATATGTAATAGACATTAAAGCAATTTTTTTTCTGTCCTTATTTTCTTCACACTTTTCAAGTCTGAGTCTTTCATGCAATGTGCATATTTGGCCAAATTTGTAGCAGTTTTAATTGTAAGGAAATACGTAATGACTGAAATTCATTGGGCACTATTCTCAGGACTCACAATGGTGGCATCCTATGGAGGTGATATGTTGTATTTTTTTTTTATTAATTGTTAAATTTATTGGGGTGACATTCGTTGGTAAAAATTACGTAGTTCCAGGTGTATAATTCTACATTACATTGTCTATGCATTGCATTATGTGTTCACTACCCAGAGTCAGCTCTCTTTCCATCACCATATATTTTATGTCCCTATCCTCCTCCCCCACCCTCTGTATTTTTTAATATACTTAGTATTCAACAAAACTGGTCTAAATCTTCCTCTCCTTTCTCCCACCTCCCAATAAGAAGCAAGAGTTTATATTACAGTCTAATATATGAGAGTTGTCTAGAAAAAATTCAGCTGTTGTCATTATAACGAGAATGGTTACGTGGCTCGATACTTTTCAGACATCCATCGTGTATACCGGTATATATATATTTCATTAATAAGGAAACAGCTATTTGATAAGCAATATGGTGAAAGTTTACTTGATGAGAAATTGCTGACCTTTGTAAATGTGTTATCTGATCAAGTGTTTATCTGAAATCTTGAAGTGGGACTTAATCTTCTTGTGTTTTTATTCCAATTATCCTCTCATTGTCATTTTATAAAAACATTAAAAACAAGTGATAAATAGTTTTTTGTATCAAAATATCTGTTAATTATGCTGAAGAATTTGGATTACTTAGATCCTTGATAGTTTGTCTTTGAGTAGTACAAGAGAGATGTTAATGTGAATGGCACTGCAGTTAGATCTAAAATGATCTCATAAGATTTATCAAGGTAGCTCCAAGATTTGTGAATATGAGAAAGTATGGGTGTGTGACCAGTACTATGGCAGTGTATGTAATATATTAAAGGCAGCAAAGCATTCCTGTAAATGACTCCAGTGCATATGTACAGTAAATTCTTTAAGCAGTAATTTTCAACCTTTTCAGACCCAGTGCTACCCTGTCTTTTCCTTTATCACAGTTTTATTTAGATATAATTCACAGATTATAAAATTCATCATTCTAAAATGTTCAGTTCACTGTTTTTTATAGTATAGAGTTGTACAACCATTACCACTGTCTAATTTTAGAACATTTTTATCACCGAGAAAGAAACCCCATATCCATTAGCAAACACTCCCCATATCTCCCTACCCCCCAGCTGCTGGCAACCACTAATCTACCCTTTGCCTGTGTATTTGCCTACTTTGGACATTTCATATGTTTTCAAAGTTCATGTTGAAGCCTGTATCAGAACTTGATTCCTTTTTATGGTTCAGTAATATTCTTTGTATGCATATACCACACTTTATTTATCCATTCATTAGTTGATAGACATTTGGGTTGTTTCTACCTTTTAGCTCTTGTGAATAGTGCTACTATAAACATTTGTATACAAATAGGTGTTTGTATATTTTAAAATAATTTCATTGTATACTTAAATTAGAAGGAGAATTGCTAGATCATAGGAGATGAATTGCTGGTTCTATTTTTAACATTTTGAGGAACTGGCAAACTGTTTTTAAAGTCAGTAATGTAAAAGTCTTCCAATATCTCTGTATCTTTGTCAACACTTGTTACTGTCTGTCTTTTTTAATTATAACCATTTCATTGGGGGGAAATGGTATCTCAGTGTACCTACAATGATACATCATTATTACCCAGAGTTTATAGTTTAAATCAGGGTTCACTGTTGTGCTGTACATTCTGTGGGTTTGGATAAATGTATAATGACATGTATCTACCATTATTATACAGAGTAGTTTTACTGCCCTAAAATTCCTCTCTACCTTTTCATCCCTATTTTCCTCCTAACCCTTTTTCTGTTTACTGTCTCTATGAGTTTGCCTTTTCTATAATGTCATATTGTTGGAATTATATAGTATGTGGCCATTTTAGATTGGCATCTTTAATTTGGTGATAATGCATTCAAAGTTCCTCCGTGTCCTTTTGTGGTTTGATGGCTCATTTATTTTTACCACTGAATAATATTCCAGAGTCTGGATGTATCATAGTTTATTTATCTATTTACTTACTGAAGGATATCTTGGTTGCTTCCAAGTTTTGGCAAATATGAATAAAACTGCTATAAACATCTGTTTGCAGGTGTTTGTGTGGACATAAATGTTTTTAAAGATTTATTTTATTGTTTTTTGAGAAAAGGTGAGAGTGTGAGAGAAAGTGAAAGGGGGAAGGGCCCATAGTAGTCTCCATAGTTGTACATCATTAGTTGTAACATAGTTTCATTCCACGCAGGTAGATGTGGGGCCACATGGAGCAGGAACCAAACTTGGGGCCTCCTGCACGGTAGGTGAGGACCTTTGCCATGGAGCTCAGTGCTTACCAGTTGTGCCACAGTTCAGCATATGGGTTTGCATGGGCCAGGGCTGGGATTTGATCCCTGGACCTCGAGGTTGCAAGGCAACCCTGCCGAGCTATCCCAGCATCCCATTGTGGACATAAATTGTAAATTAATTTGAATAAATAGGAGTGAGACTAGTGGATCATATGGTAAGAGTATATTTTGGTTTTTTTTGAAATTTTTATTTTTTAATTTATTGGGGTGACCTTAGTGAAATTATATAGGTTTCAAGTGTACAATTCTGTTATATATTATCTTATATTGCATTGTGTGTTTTCCACCCAAAGTCAGTTCTCTTTCAGTCACCATATACCGGTATTTGATGTCCTTTACCCCTTCTACCAACCCTCTTCCACCTTAACTGTGGTAACCACTTAACTATTGTCTGTGTTTATGAGTTTTTGTTTGTCTTCTTTCCTTGTTGTTTTCAGTTTTATATCCTACATGAGTGAAATCATAGGGTATGCGACTTTTTTTGACTGACTTGTTTCACTTAGCATGAGAATTTCAAGATCCATCTATGTTTTCACAAATGACAGTATTACATTATTTATTTTTTTTAAGATTTATTGTTTTTGACAGAGACAGAGACAGTGAGAGAAGGAGAGAAGGGCAGGGCCCAGAGAAATCTCCATAGCTATATGTCATCAGTTTTTGACATGTTTCATTTCACACAGGTGATTGGGGGCTGCACAGGGCGGGAATTGGGCCAGGGGCCTCCTGCATGGGAGGAATGCCCCCTTGAGCCAGGGCTGAACTGGGGGTTGAGAACCAAACTGGGGGCCTCCCACATGGGAAGCACATCCCAGTTCACCATACAGGTCTCCATGGACTGGGGCTGGGATTTAATCCTTGGTCCCTGGGGCTGCAAAGCGATCTCTTAACCTGCTGAGCCATCCTGGCTTTCCCTCATCTTTTCTTATAGCCAAATAATGTTCCATTTTGTGTTTTATCCAATCATCTATCGAAGGGCACTTCAGTTGTTTTCATGTCTTGGCCACCATGCATAACGCTGCACTGAATATTGGGGTACATATATCTTTATGGATAAATGTTTTCAGATTATTTGGATAGATTCTCAGAAGAGGGATTGCAAGAGACTGCTCAGCTGTTTTCCCAAATGGCTGTACCATTTTGAATTTTCCATCAGCAGTGTTTTTATTGATTTTACTCAGTAGAGGCTTTTTAGAAATCCTTACTTTGCCATATTTTCTGCTATCATTCTGTATTCTGGTTTTTAAGATACTGTATATTGTCATGATGCTAAGGTTTTCACTTTCTTCTTTTTAATGAATGAAGATACTGAGACTGTCAAGGTGTAAATTGAGTTATTTAAATTTATGGTCTCATCTGTTGTGCTAAACAGAAGCAAGGATATTTCTTCTCTAATTGTTTATTGAGATTTCAAGGTAGAAAAATTTTATTCTTTTCCTCATAGCTTTGTTGTGAGATTTAAAGGCTAATACATGCAACAACCTTTTAATTCCAGCACAAGGATTTAAGAGGGGGTGGAAAGTAGAGAGGGGGACCCAAATATATGGTGATGGAAAGAGAACTGACTCTGGGTGGTAAAAACATAATGCAGCACACAAACGGTTTATTGTAGAATTGTACACCTGGAACCTGTATAATTTTTATGAATCAATGTCACTCCAATAAATTTTAACAATAAAAAGAGAGTAGTAAGTTCTCAATTATTAATAGCTATTATCAATAATCTTCTCTTTGTTTTTTTCATCATCGTCCTCCTTTAAATACAACTCCTAGCTTCCCTCCCTACACTTTGGGATTGTTTTCTCCTAAAGCAGAGAAACCATAGCAAGACTCTGAAAATAATAGAATTGAGGAAAGTTGGTAATGAAATTTTCTTTCTCTTAAAATTGTTTTTGTTGTGTAATTGAAATTATCACTGTTATTGCTGTGTATAAATGCTTAGAAAAAAACAAAGCATGGATGTCATCTTTAGCTGCTGGAAAGCCAAGAAACGCTAATAGAACAGTTTTAGTGCATGAGATCAGGAAACAGAAAGTCTAGGTTGGGTTGTCCTGCCCATCTGCCAACAAAAAAACTATATGGTTTTGTTTTTTTTCCTGCCCATAACAGTTTTATCTGGGAATTTTTGTGGCGTTGGATTACGTGTCCTTTGAGGTCTTTTCTAGTTTATGTATCTTAGTCAGTTAAAAGGGCTTTGTGCTTTTTAATGAAGTTGGAAATGTTGATTTGAAGGCACAGTTAATGTGCCTTTATTAGAAAGTTTTACATTAATTATTTCCCCCTAGCAGTAGTAATGTTTCTTACAGAAAAATGGCAATAATATGATTTTTTTAACAATATGATTTTAATGTCCTTTGTATGCTTTGTTTTAGGTTGGTATAGAGGAGTTTCAACAAAGAAGCAAAATGTAAAGGTACTGAAAAATTTAATTTTTTTTCCTAATGTAGGAAGGTGCCTAGTATTTTTTTGGGTATAAAAACAATTCTTACTTGCCCATATTTTAATCTTTTATGAAAGCCATTGTCATTTCTTCCTTTACTGAATTGTATTACAATCTCTGCTCTGTCTCAGCAATATTAGAATTTTTTTTTTGAAGGACAGAAAATGCATGTATGTTCATAGCTGCAAGGCTTATTTGAAAAAGCCTATTTAGGACATTTATTATAGTATTTTTTTCTTCAAATATTTGACAAAAGTGTATTATTTTTTTTTTTAAGATTTATTTTTATTGTTTTGACAGAGAGAGAGAGATACAGAGATAGAGACAGAGAGAAGGGGGAGGGCCCAGAACAGTCTCCATAGTTGCACATCATTGGTTTTTCCACATAGTTTTCAGTCCACAGGTGGGCACAGGGCTGCACAGGGCAGGAACTGGGCCAGGGTCTCACCCCAGTTCAGCTTATGGGTCCACAGGGGCCGGGGCTGGGATTTGATCCTCGGTCCCCAGGGCTGCAAAGTGAGCTCTTAACCCACTGCGCCATCCCGGCTTCCCCTACAAAAGTGTATTGACTTAGACTTAGTCCTGTGGAGCCATGTGTTAGATGGATGAAATGTTCTGTGTATATATCTGTTAGGTACATTTGGTCTAAAGTATAGTGCAAGTCCAACATGTCCTTGTTGATTTTCTGTTTGGGTGATCTATCCATTGAGGAAAGTGGGGTATTGAAGTCCCCTACTATTATTGTATTCTTATCTATTTCTCACTTCAGATTTGTTAGTATTTGCATAATATAATGCAGGCTCTATTTTGGGTGAAAATATATTTATAATTGTTTTATCTTCTTTATGAGTTGACCCTTTTATCATTATATAATGATCTCTATCCCTAGTCACAGTTTTTCGCTTCAAATCTATTTTGTCTGATATAACTATTGTTATCTATGCTCTCTTTTAGGTTTCCCTTGCATGAATTACTTTATAGTACTTACGACTAAAGGGACAGATATTTCTGATGAATATAGATGTACACATTTTCAACAAAATATTAGCAATCCTAATTTAACAACACTTTAAAAAGATTACATACTACAACCAAATGGGATTTATCCAAGGGATGCAAAGATGGTTCATCATTTGCAAATCAATAATAAATGTCATAGACTGTACTATTAGAATTAAAGGTAAAAATTCACATGATCATCTCATTAGATAGAGAAAAAGCATTTGACAAAATACAACATCCTTTCACAAATAAAACCCTTTTAACAAATTTGGTTTAGAAGGAATATTCCTCAACCTAATCAAAACTGTGTGTAAGGCCACTTAAAATCAGACAGACAGGGGATGGTGGGATAGCTCAATGGATTGAGTGCTTGCTTTGCAGCCCTGGGGTCCAAAGATCGAATCCTTGGGCCCTGGCCTGGGTGGACCCATATTCTGAACTGGGATGTTCCCCCAGTTCGGTTCTCTCTGGGGTCAGCTTCTCATTGTGGGAGGCCCCCAGTTGGGCTCTTACCCCGGGGCCTTTCATGTAGGAGGCTCTCACCTCTCAGGGGTGTGCCTCCCATGCGGGAGGCCCCCAACTGGTTCCTGCCCTGTGCAGACTGTGCCATCTGTAGAGTGAAACTATATCAAAAAACTGATGACATACAACTGTGGAGACTGCTCTGTGCTCTCCCGCTTCTCTCTGTCTCTTTGTCTTTGTCAAAATCAATAAAAATAAATGTTAAAAAAAACAAACAGGGTTGCCCACTCTCACCACTCATATTCAGCATCGTACTGGGAATTCCTAGCTAGTAAGGAAGGAAATAAAAGGTGTTCAAATTGGGAAGGAACAAGTAAAATTTTATTTGTTTGCAGATGATATATACAAAATTCTAAAGATTCCACCAAGAAAACTATTAGAATGAACAACTTCAGTAAAATTGCAGGATAGATAACACACAGAATTTAGTTGTGTTTCTATATGCTAAAAATGAAATATCTGAAAAAGAAATAAGAAAGAAAATCCAATTCACATTAACATCAGGAACAATAAAATATTGAATAAATTTAATCAAGAAGGTGAAAGATCTGTATACTGAAAACTAAAATGCATTATTATAAGTTTAGCTGCTGATGACATTGTATGGTATAAATTGAGTTTATTGTTAATGGTATGGGCTAAAGTGTAAAAAAAAAATTAGGCCATTTGTGTTTTATTTGAAAGGAGTTTCATACATCAGGAAAAGGAGTGAAACATTGATTGGAAAACTTAATTGTTTTCTTTAAAACAAAATGCATTTTGTATCCCTTAGGAATTAAAGTCATATTATGGCTAATACCAAAGTGGAAACTATTTGGAAAGAGTGTAAGAAGAAATATTTATAGAGGCTCCCAAGTTGATTAACTCTTGTTAATACAGTTGTTAGCCAGAATTGTTTTTTCAGCTCAGAGCTGAATAATCTGTTAAGTTGTTGGTTAGACATTATTGTTGAGTCTGTAGAAACATGCCAAGCTCTCTATGTAAGTCTATATACTGAGAGTGATTTGATGGAATATTCTCAGTTTTTAACTTAAAAAAATTTTGTTTGCAGTTGTTTAAGATTACAGATTTTTTCTGAGGATAGACTTTGATTGCACATGACAGTGAAATTTCTATTTAAATGTAATGTGTGCAATTTTATATTCTTCATTGTGAAAGTGGTTGCTACATTAAGAGACCTACTATGTTGTTGATAAGAGTATTACCATGCTGAAATCTGAGTGTTATTTTAGTATGTATAAGATGTTAATCACAAATTTTTTCTAATGAGGAATACTTTCTCTTTTATAGGGAATCTTTCCTGCAAATTACATTCACTTGAAAAAGGCAATTGTCAGTAACAGGGGGTAAGTAGTTGGCCTTACCAAATTTATTTACAAATGTTTTAGGTTACAGAGGGAGGCTTTTATATTTTTGTTCATAGTATAAAATATACTATTAACATGTTTTTCTGGCAAAAATATACTTGCTTCATCATATATAATTTTAAGGACTTAATTGTTTCTTAAAATACTAACAACTTTCATCTCTTTTCCTGTATACTGGAAAGGTAACCATAGTTGTGAAACTATGCATGCAGTAGAATTTTCTAAAATGATGCTATTTTGAGAATAGTTCTTTTTTTTTAACTGAACTGGGGACCTCACTGCATTCGGGAAGCACACCCCAGTCAGCATGTGTGTCCGCCTGGGCCGGAGCCGGATTCGATCCTTGGTCCTCAGGGCTTCAAAGCGAGCACTTAACCCACTGAGCCATCCTTGCTTTCCCAGAGAATAGTTCTTGATAGGATAGGAGTTAGTAATAAATCTGTTGTTTTGTTTCTATATGTCTCAGTGAGGGAGACTTTTAAAATCTTTCGCAAGTAGGAATTGAAAAAATGTTAAAGGTATATCTTAAGGATGAAAAGATACTGTATAAAATGAATACATAGTTTGATCACAAATTTGAGAAACAAAAGCAATCTCTGAATAAAAGAGACAGGATGTAAATATAGCAAAATCATAATATTTGTTGTTTTTGCATGTTCAGATTGCGAATGATTAAAAAAAATTCTTTTGTCATGCTGTTTTTTAAAAGTAATAAATGTGTATTACAAAATTGTGATTTTTTCAAAATTTCTCATTTTACATGTTTTCTTTTTATTTTATTTATTTATTTTTATTGTTAAATTTATTGGAGTGACATTAGTCGGTAATAATTACATAGTTTCCAGGTGTACAATTCTACATTACATTGTCTATGTATTGTATTGTATTATGTGCTCCCCACCCAGAATCAGCTCTCCCTCCATCACCATATATCCAGTCATGTTGTGTTTTTGTCATTGTTAGTTTATGTATTTTTAATCTCCTCTTTCTTTCTTCTTTTTTTTATCCAGTCATTTTTTTGGGGGTTTAACATTCTTTTTTTTTTTATTGTTAAATTTATTGGGGTGACATTGATTGGTAACAGTTAGATAGTTTCCAGATGTACAAGTCCACATCACATCACCTATGCATCGCATTATGTGCTCACCACCCAGAATCAGCTCCCCTTCCATCACCATATATCTGGTGTCCACTCCCACCTCCCCCGCCCAACTCTCCCTCCCCCCTCTTCCCCCCCAGTCATTTTTTTAATAGTGGGGTGGGGGGCATCACAATATATGGTGATGGAAGGAAAACTGACTATGGGTGGTAAACACACAATGCAATTCATAGATGATGTAATGTCGAATTGTACACCTGGAACCAGTGAATTTTTTACTAGTCAATGCCATCCCAATAAACTTGTCAATTAATAAAAACATGATACAAGAAAAAAAATTCTCATTTTATTTTATTTTTTAAAGATCTATTTTATTGTTTTTGACAGGGACAGAGAGAGACAAAGACAGAAAGAGACAGAGAGAAGGGGGAGGGCCCAGAGCAGTCTCCATGGGCTGCATGTGGCCCAGTACAACTTTGAATGTGACCCAAAACAAGTTTGTAAATTTTCTATAAACATTGAGACTTTTTTGTGATTTTTTTTTTAGCTCATCAGTTAGTGTTAGTGTATTTTTATGTGGTCCAAGACAGTTCTTCTTCCAGTGTGATCCAGGGGAACCAAAAGGTTGGACACCTCTGGTATAAAGCAAATATTAGCAGAACTGAAGGAGCTATAGATAGCAATACAGTGATCATTGTCTTCAGTACCCCACTTCCAACAAGTGATGGATTACCCAGATAGAAAATCAGTAACGAAACATTGGACTTGAACTGTACTATAGACCAATTAGATCTGAGATACAAATATGAATATTTCATATATAGCAGCAAGATACACATTCTTCTCAAGTATACATGGAAATATGTGTTAGGTCACAAAACAAGTCTTGAATTCAAAATGAAATTAGAATCCACATTCTGATTTGTTACACAAAGAGCATTATCCACTTGGAAATAATATCAGAATGAAATCATATCAAGTATCTTTTCTGATGATAGTGATATGAAACGAGAAATCAATAACAGGAGGAAAACTTGGAGAATTTACAAATAATGTGGAAATTAAGCAACACACTCTTCAACAACCAATGAGTCAAAGAAGAAATCAAAAAGAAAATCAAAAGATATCTTGAGATAAACAGTAAGAGATTGTGATCGCCCTGATTATTTCTGTAAACCTCCTGTTTATCTCTGTAGCACTCCTTAAGACATAGTAGCAAAACAACCACAGAAATTTTCATTTATACCTAGTCATCTAGTACTTTGAAAAAAGAAAGGATGTCTTCTCATTTAATTCAGTTTTGTTTTGTTGTGGTTTTTTTTTTATTGTTTTTGACAGAGAGAGAGAGAGAGAGAAAGATACAGAGACAGAGAGAGAACTGAACTGGGGGAACTCACCAGTACAGCATATGGGTCCACACGGGCTGGGGCCGGGATTTGATCCTTGGTCCCCGGCGCTGCAAAGTGAGCGCTTAACCCACTGAGCTATCCCGGCTTCCCTAATTCAGTTTTGTATACTAAGTCATTAAGAATTCTTCTGTCTCAGAGCTGGCATTTCTTGTTTGCTTAGTCTTCTTTATCTGAGAGGAAGTTCAATATGATTTATTTCAAAAAGTTAAATTAAACCATTTATTTAAAAGTATTATAATAATACTTGAAATAAAAGTTGAGTCTGGGAATTAGTACCTTGGATGTTAGTAACACAAGGAAAAAAATGTATTATATTTTACTCTTAGCAAGTCCTTGATGAAAATTTTTATTTTAATCATCTTATAAATTTGATGAGTATGGATAGTCCATTGGCATCATTTCAAGATGATTCGTTTTATCTGCTGGAATAAATCACACAAAATAAAACAAAGTCATAAAACACAATCAAGTAAGATATATTCATTGGTGCTCAATATTAATTGGTTGAGTCATCTTTGAATATAGTTGTGGTTTGTCAGCTATACTATCTGCCTATGTAAATAAATGAAATATACTTTCCATTGCTATTTCCAAAGGAATGATGTTCTCTTTGGCTAACAAAAAAGAATATGGATTCTAATCACCTAAATATAAAATCTTTAGTCCCAGAACATGTTTTATTATCCCTTAAAACTGGCATAGACATTGAAAATATTATCAAGTCATGCCCCTACTTTGAACAATCTTTCAATAACTTCTCATTGATTTTACTTGTATTAAAATCTGGAGTCTTTAGTATCATTTGAAAAAGCCTTGTGAGAGCTGACCTCAGCCATACCAACCTTCTTTAAGTCCTTTGATGTGTGAAATTCTTTTATACTGTTTCCTCTTCAGGTGACACCATACCTGATCCTCTCCCTCCCACACACTTTTCCTGTCAAGATCGTTTTGCATCTTTTGAGCCTTGCCACTTCTTCAGAGAAGACTTAACTGATCCTTTCTTTTTAAACCATATTTCCCATCTAAAATCTCTGATTATATGCTTTAATTTTCTTCTTAGGTTCATCACTGTTCATATCTGTTGTGATTATTTGTCTGTCTGATTGCCTCCCTAGAACAAGAGTTCTCTGAAGATAGGGGACCTTGTCCATTTTTGTTCACTGGCCAATTTATGGCAGTTAGCGCAGGGACTGGCACCATAGTACTGTTTACAAGGTAGGGTGAGAGAAACCCAATATGTTTCTGATTCCAGGATCAGAATTTCTCTTATCAGACCCAGAATTCCTTGACTAACATTAGTTTCTAAGAAAAATTTAATACCAACATAAGGGAGAGCTTATAAAATAATTAAAACCCAGTGTCTGGGTCCCCTCAACCTACTTCTTAGCATCTTTTATACTAGGAGCTAATTTGCATTACTGATAAATGTTAAAGGACACAAATAATTTAAAAAATAATCTAAGCAAGACTTGGGCAGTGCTGTTGTCTTTCCTTAAAGAAAAAAAAGGCTTAAAATGGTATTTTAAAATGTGTGTCATAAAGCCAGTATGTATTTCTAAAAGTGGAATTGAATATATATATATATCAAAACCCAAGTGTTTTTACATTAATTCAGTTCACTTACACTATTGCAGTATATTACTGCAAAGGGTCTTCAGTAATTAGATGTACCTCTTTTTATATTTCCATGAATTTAAAATTTGAATTAACACATGTTGAAAAGGACAGTAGATAGTATTTTATTGAAGACATTTGGCTATTTGTTGTGGTTCTAGGCAGTATGAAACTGTGGTTCCACTTGAAGATTCTATTGTGACTGAGGTTACAGCAACTCTACAAGAATGGGCCAGTCTGTGGAAACAACTCTATGTGGTAAGTAGGTGATAACTGGTTTATTGGATCATTAAAGTTCCATTGTACTAAGTGAAAAAATTACCTTACTTTTGCCAATTGAAAATTTTTAGATTTCCTAATATTAGCATTTTTCAAATGTATGTTCCTAATATCAACTGAAGCATAGTAGACTGAGTTTTGTACAGCCTGAAGGGAATAAATTACTTATATGCCTGCAGTCTCTCCACCGTATCTCAGTAAAATGTAAGGTCTATAACACCAGGGGTTTTACCTATCTTGCTCATTTCTATACCCCCCAGAAGCTTTCATAAAATATGTATTAATGAATGAAGAAACTTGAGAGTTTTGTTATGAACCTAATGGTGGGTAAATGTCAAGAAGTTGTATTAATAGTTTCTTAAAGCTACTAAACTTAAAGAATGTGTCATATATGACACTTTATTCCAGGCCAACAATTAATAAAAAGATTAATAAAAACCCAGTGTGTTCCTCTGGAAACTTAGAGAACAGAGAGTGATAAAACACACAAAATCTAGACTAAAATAAGTGACAGGGTTTGGGATCTGTACAAGACGGAGTAAACCCGTTTGATTTTATTCCTGCTACTCAACACAATAAAAATCCTGGACAGGGCACAGGCTGAACTTTCGGTGGCTGGCTTTGGCCCAAGCAGGGGCACTACTCAGCTGCCTCCACAGGTGACAAACCCAAAGGGCAGATTGGGCAGGCACCAGAGTGCCACTAAAATTAACCCTGCACAACAGCCCCTCCATTGTAGTCATGGCCAGTCCTCACAACCAAGCAGCTAGAGGATCAATCCCTCCCACTGATGTGCAAATAGCAACCAAGGTTCAACTCCAACAGGAGGACACTCCTGTTGTCCCAGTGGCCTAGTCACCTGAGCTGAGTGCTTCAGGTGACTAGGCCACTGGGACACCTACTACATCTACTAAGACTAGAAGACTTAGCAGCCCTACCTAATACATAGAAACAAACATAGGGAAGCAGCTAAAATGGAGAGACAAAGAAATATGCCCCAAATGAAAGAATAGAACAAAGCTCCAGAAAATGACCTAAATAAAGTGGAGGCAAGCCATCTGCCAGATGCAGAGTTCAAAACACTGGTATAAGGATGCTCAATGAACTTAGAAGAAGAGTAGATGAACTCAGAACAAAGAGATAGAAAAAATAAAGAAGAACCGGTCATAAATGAAGAATACAATAACTGAAAGAATATAGTAGAGGGAATCAGCAGTAGATTAGGAGAAACATTGGATCGAGTCAGTGATTTAGAAGATAAGAGAGCAGAAAACACCCAATAAGAACAGCAAAAAGAATAATAAAAAATGAGGACAGTTAAAGGGGCCTCTGGAACATCAAGTGTACCAACATTCCCATCATTGGGGTATCAGAAGGAGAAGAGAGAGTGCAAGGAATTGAAAAACTGTTTGAAGAAATAATGATGGAAAACTTCCCTAACCTGGTGAAGTAAACAGACATACAAACTCAGGAAGGGCAGAGTCCCAAACAAGATGAACCCAAAGAAGCCCACACCAAGACACATTGTAGTTAAAATGCCAAAGGTTAAAGACAAAGAGTCTTAAAAAAGCAGCAAGAGAAAAGCAGTTAGTTACCTACAAGGGAGCTCCCATAAGACTGTCAGCTGATAGCTCAACAGAAACTTTGCAGGCCAGAAGGGATTGACATGGAATATTCAAAGTGCTGAAAAACAGATACCTACAACTAAGATTACTCTACCTCAGCAGGGTTATCATTTAGAATTGAAACGCAGATGAAGAGCTTCCCAGACAAGAAAAAGCTGAAGGAGTTCGTCACCACCAAACCAGTATTACAAGAAATGTTAGAGGGACTTTTTGAAGAAAAAAAAAGAAGGAAAAAAAATAGGATGAAAAATATGAATAATAAAATGGCAGTAACTACATATCTATCAACAATTACTTTAAATGAATTAAATGCTCCAACCAAAAGATGTAAAGTGGCTGAATGGGAAAGAAGACCCTTACATATACTGCCTATAAGAGATTCACTTCAGATTGAAAGACACACATAGACTGAAAGTAAAGGGAATGGAAGATATTTCATGAAAATGTAAACAAAGCAAAAGAAAAGAAGAAAAAAAAAGCTGGGGTAACAGTACATATAACAGACAAATAGACTTTAAAACAAAGGCAATAACAAGAGATGAAGAAGGACCCAATAATTCCAACTCTGGGTATTTATTTGAAAAATTCCGAAACACTATTTTTTTTCCCCAGAACATATGTTGTAGCATTCTTTTCTTTTTTTAAAAGATTTATTTTTACTGTTTTTGACAGAGAGAGATACAAAGACAGAGACATAGAGAAAGGGGAGAGCCCAGAACAGTCTCTATGGTTGCACATCATAGGTTTTTTCACATAGTTTCATTCCACAGGTGGGCACGGGGCTGCACATGGCAGAAACTGGGCCGGGATCTCACCCCGGTAAAAACCGAACTGGGGGCACTCCCAAGTTCAGCATATGGGTCTGCACGGGCCAGGGCCGGGATTTGATCCTCAGTCCCTGGGGCTGCAAAGTGAGTGCTTACCCCCCTGAGCCATCCTGGCTTCCCTGTAGCATTATTTTCAATAGCCAAGATATGAAGGTAACTTGGGTATCCATCAATAGATAAGGATAAAGAAGAGGTGGGACATGTATACAATGAACTATTTACTCAAGTATAAAAAAAAAAAAAAATGAAATCTTGCCATCAGCAGCAGCATGGATGGACCTAGAGACTATTGTGCTGAGTGGAATAAGTCATAAAATGACAAATGCCACATGATTTCACTTATACAGGTATGTGGAATCTAAAGAACAAAATAAAATAGAAACAAATTCATAGATACAGAGAACATTTTGATGGTTACCAGCTGGGAGGGTGGTTGGGGGCATGCCTGTAAAAGGGAAACGATTAAGAAGTACATATTGGTAGTTACAAAATAGTCATGGGATGTAAAGTATTGCATAAGGAATATAGTCATTAATATTATAATAACTTTGTATGGTGTCAGATGGGTACTGGGTTTATTGGAGTGATCATTTCCTAAATTATATAAGTGTCTAATCACTATGTTATACACCTGAAACTAATGTAATATTTTGTCCACTGTAGCTGAAAAATAAAATTAAAAATAAATAAAAACAAAAAAACCCAAAAAAACCCAAAAAACCCCTCTAGAAGACAGAAGGAAGTGGCCCAACATTTTTCAACTACTGAAAGAAAAAAGACTGAAGTTACCCCAGAATTGTGTATCCAGGAAAAATATACTTCAAGAATGAAGAAAAATAGACACATTTTCAGATGAAGAAAAGCTAAGGAAATTTGTTGCCAATAGATTGATTCTAAAATAACAGCTATAAAAGATGCTGATCGTACACAACCTAATGGGACACTTGGAAAATAAGGAGTGAAGTGAAAAAAATGGAAAGGATAAATAATTTCTCTTCGGTTTTTAAATTGTGTTTGATGAAACAAATAAAAATTCTAACAGTGATAGGATTCTAAATATCTACAAACAGGTTATATTTTAGAAATCTAAGATACGGAGGAAAAGGAACATAAATTGTGATAAGGTATCTATCTGCATTCCCTTTCAAGTGGTAAAATGTTGATGCTAGTAAACGGTAATAAGTATGTATATAAATTATAATCTCTAGAGAAATCATTAAAAATATTACACAGTGATATAATAAAAACTCTGTAAATAAATCAAAATGGATTACTAAAAATGTTCAAGTAACCCATAGGTAAATAAGAAAGAGGAAACAAAGGAAGGTAAAATAGACAGAACAAAGAAAATAAATTATAAAATGGCAGGCTTAACTCCTAACTTACAAATAATTAAAGATAGAAATTAGCAGAATTGATAAAAACGACTTAAGATGCGTTATCTATAATAAACTTAATTTATATATAATGACCTAGGGAGGTTAAAAGATAGGAAAATACATACCATGCAAACACTAGTCAAAAGAATGCTGGAATGGCTATATAAAAAAGATATTAAATTAATTATGAATTATTAATATAAATAAGTAAAATTAATTATATTCTATAAAAAGAATTATGTCAGAATAAAGAAAATTACCAGAGACAAAGGTACATTACAAAATGATAAAACATTTAATTCATGAAGAAGACATAGCAATCTAAAATATATATGTACCAAAAACAGAGCTACAAAATAAATGAAGTAAAACCTGAAAGGGCTGAATGAAAAAATTAGAGAAATCAACCTTTATACTTGGGGTTTATAACCCCTCCCTCCAATAATTGATACAACCACTAGAAAAAGTTATCAAGGGTAGGGAAGAACTGAACAATGCCAATCATCAGGATCTATTTGAAATATTTAGAACACTTCATCCAGTGCTATCAGAATATGGATTGTTTTCATGCATATATGGAACAGTCACCGAGATTGGTAATATTAGGTCATAGAACAACCCTTAACAAATTTGTAATAATTTATGTCATACAAAGGACAGTTTGATCATATGGAAACAAATTAGAAATCAGTAACAGAAAGATAACAGGAAAATATTGAAGCACTTAGAAATTAAAGAACACACTAAATAATCCATGGATCAAAGAGTTAAGTCTCAAGAGAAAAAAAAATAAATTGAAATGAATGTAAATGAAAATATAACATTAAAATTTGTGGGATGCTGCTAAAACCAAGATGAAAGGGGCATTTATAGCATTAAGTATGTGTAATAGAAAAAAGGCAGGGTATGAAATAAAAAATTTCAGCTTCTACTTCACATCTAAAAAGAAAGATAAGCCCAAGTAAGCATAATGAAGGAAAAATAGAGAACAGAAATTAATTAAATTAAAAACAGAAGAACAATAGAGAAAAATTATTCAGACTAAAAGCCAGTTTTTGAAAATAATAAAATAAACATCCATTCACATTGACAAAGAAAATGAGAGAAAATAGTACAGTAAGTTCTTATTTAACACAGTAAGTTCTTATTTAACATCATTGATAGATTCTACAACTTTAAGCAAAATGATATACACACAATGTAACCAATTTTACTTTAGGCTAATTGATATAAAGAAGAATTAAGTTCACATCGCATCAATGTTATAATAAAAGGATGTTGAACAAAATTATTTAAACACCTGTTGTAATTACAGTATAATAGGACTGACGGAACATATTATTGTAGATACCACAGACATTAATGGGTAATAAGATAATACTATAAATGACTTGCCCATAAATGACAGTTCATATGAATAAAACAAATTTTTTTTTTAATTAATTTATTTTATTGTTTTTGAGAGAGAGAGAGAGAGAGATAGAGATACAGAGACAGAGAGAGAACTGAACTGGGGGAACTCCCCAGTTCAGCATATGGGTCCACGCAGGCCGGGGCCGGGATTCGATCCTCTGTCCTCGGCGCTGCAAAGTGAGTGCTTAACCCACTGAGCCATCCCGGCTTCCCCAACAAATTTTTTTTTAATTGTTAAATTTATTGAGGTGACAGTGATTGATAACAATTACATTGTTTCCAGGTGTACAATTCTACATTACATTGTCTATACATCGCATTATGTGCTCACCACCCAGAATCAGCTCTCTTTTTATCACCGTATAAATAAAACAAATTCTTGAAACTTACCCAAGAAACTTACCCAAATTGCCAAAACTTACCCAAGAAAATAACCAAACTAGCTAATTATCCATGTATCTGTCTACACATATGCATATACACATATACACTATGTACATGTATGTACATATAAACATACAGGTCTTAAATAGAAATACATTATATATTTTTTTACAAGATTTGCTTTTTTTACTTTGGCACTTCTAAATTGTCAGAATATTTACAAGCCATGTTGTTTAAAAAATAAATTGTGTTGGGGAAGCCGGGATGGCTTAGTGGGTTAAGCACTCACTTTGCAGCCCCAGAGACTGAGGATTGAATCCTGGCCTCAGCCCGTGTGGACCCATGTGCTGAACTGGGGAGGGCTCTCAGTTCAGTTCTCACCAGGATGAGACCCCGGCCCAGTTCCTGCCCTGTGCAGCCCCACGCCCACCTGTGGAATGAAACTATGTGGAAAAAACTAATGATGTGCAACTATGGAGACTGTTCTGGGCCCTCTCCCTCTCTCTGTCTCTGTCTCTCTCTCTCTCTCAAAAAACAATAAAAATAAATCTTTAAAAAATAAACTATGTATTTTCTCAATCACTA
>PVKE010026218.1:0-22481 GCA_004027555.1 Craseonycteris thonglongyai
CCGCCTCCGGAACCCGCAGAAGCCCCGCCTCCAGGACCTGCAGAAGCCCCGCCTCCGGAGCCCGCAGAAGCCCCGCCTCCGAAACCCACAGAAGCCCCGCCTCCGGGACCCGCAGAAGCCCCGCCTCCAGAGCCCGCAGAAGCCCCGCCCCCAGGACCTGCTCCGGGCCAGGCCTGAGGCCCCTCCCCTCCCCTGGTTCCCCCTAATATTTATTTTCATGCTGCTATTAATAAATTGAAGCGTAACCAAAGCCATTAGTCTCCGCTGAAAACCGCCCTCACGAGGTCCTGGGGCCCATCGATCACCGCTGACGGCGGGGCCGCCCCTCCCCGCACGTGTCCCCGCACGTGTCCCCGCACGTGTCCCGCCGCGCCTCCCACGCCGCCACCACGTGTCCCCGGCCACGCCGCGTGTCCAGCCGGCGGGACGGAGCTGCCGCCCAGCGGAGCAGGCAGGACACCCGGGGACGGCCGCGCGGGAAGCCGCCCGACGCGGGTCCGTCACCTTTCGTGGAACATGAGATGGTTGTTCGCGAGCTTCCTTTTAGCGCAGCTGCCGTCAGGGCGCGTGTCCCGTGCGGCCCGCACAGTCCTTCGCGCGTGGCGCTGGGAGGCCGCACGACGTGCGGGGCGCGAGGGGCGGGGCTCCCGGGCGCGAGGGGCGGGGCTCCCGGGCACGAGGGGCGGGGCTCCCGGAGGCTGCGCAGGGCGGGGCTCCCGGGCGCGAGGGGCGGGGCTCCCGGGGAGCGAGGGGCGGGGCTCTGGGACACGAGGGGCGGGGCTCCTGGAGGCTGAGCAGGGAGGGGCTCCCGGGCGCGAGGGGCGGGGCTCCCGGGCACGAGGGGCGGGGCTCCGGGACATGAGGGGCGGGGCTCTGGGACATGAGGGGCGGGGCTCCCGGGGACTGCGCAGGGAGGGGCCGGGGCGCCTGCTGTTTATCAGCCAGGCCTCAGTGCAGCGACGTCATGTTTGGTGTCATGTATGTTTTGTGTGCCATTTTCACATCCAAATGTCTACAAATGGTGACGCCTAAAATTTGTCATCACCGAATTGTTGAAAAAGTGCTTTTCATTGTACTTCAGTTATTAAAACTATCAGATTATTATTTAACATTTTTAAATTTATTTTAATTTATTTTTGACAGAGAGACAGAGAGAAGGGGGAGGGCCCAGAGCAGTCTCCATAGTTGCACATCATTGGTTTTTCCACATAGTTTCATCCCACAGGTGGGCACAGGGCTGCACAGGGCAGGAACTGGGCTGGGGTCTCACCCTGGTGAGAACCGAACTGGGGGCACTCCCCAGTTCAGCATATGGGTCCACACGGGCCGGGGCCGGGATTCGATCCTCGGTCCCCGGGGCTGCAAAGTGAGCGCTTAACCCACTGAGACATCCCGGCTTCCCCTGTTATTTAACATTTTAACAGAATCTTAAGACACAGGAATCTATTGTTTGAAGAACTCAGTAAATTCTCACTTTATAGTTGAAATGGGAACTGGAGCACCTATTTTTTCTCTCCTCTCAGCTTGCCATTCCGGTCGCCTGTGGAACGGCAGCTGAGTACAGTCGACTTTACATTTCCAAGGTTTTGGGTAGTGTTATGGCAACATGCCATCGCCCTGTGAGTACACACATACACAAATGCATGCTCTTAATATCCAGATGCCAGTGGGCTTTAAACACTCCATTTCTTTTAGGTTGAGTTATTATAATTATTATTAGTAACACGAGATCAAAAGCTCAGGATGGAATTGTACATTCTGACAAATAACGAGTAAACACAGTTTTGTTGTTTTTTTTTAGATGCATCTCATCATGTGAAGAATGGGGCTTCTCCCTGTATTACAATCCTGTCCCTTTGGGTGACAAATTGCTACCCTGAGAAGGCATGAGCGTCAACTTTATTCCTAAATTTCACGATTGCTTTTTAATCTAAAGAACCAAGAACGTGTCCACGTACATAGACAGGAATGAAGGGACCTTGTCATTAAATGCAGGTCTTCGTGTTGGCACACAGCCGGCCCCCACGCCCCCACATGCCCTGTGACACGTGGCGGTGGCCGGGGTGTGCTCCCTTCTTGGGAGTCCCTGCGGGCCTGCGGCCCTGTGACTTCTGACCCTGGGACACGGATGGTGCCGTGCACCCCCACACACCCACGGCTGGTCCCCCAAAGCCCAGAAGACAACAAGTGTGACGGAGACGTAGGGCTCCGCTCCGTCCCAGCTGAGGTCCCGCCCACGTCCTGCACTTGTCACCAGGCTTGTGCCAGCCCAGCCACGGTGGGACCCTGAGAGGCAGCCACCCAGCTGAGCCCTGTCACCTGTGAAGGACGGTGACGTGACCGCGGTTGTCAGAAGCCACCAGGTGTCAGCAGTTTGTAGCACAATGACCGAGGGACAGATCATGGCAGACCCACACGGGAGGCTGCAATTAGACATTGCGACTTAAAAATCAAGATGATGGACGATGAAATCATTAAATTGTTACTAGAATGATTTTAAACTTTAATAGTGTGTGTGACAGTCTTGAGTTTAGTTGAGAGGAAAGAATTTAAAACCAGCTGGAACTGGAAGAACTACTTGTCACCTGGTTCCTGGAAATGCTCTCTCTCCCCAAAATCAACAGTGATTTGGATCCCCTTTTTGTTTACAGACCGGGGCTCCGAGCACGTCAGCCTCTGGACCGAACCCAGCCTGCTTGGGACTTTGTGCGGCTCATGGGCGAGTATAAAAATGGGGTTTTGAAAGTGCGTCCCATGTCGGGGTCCTTCAGATTGCTTTGCCTGCATTGCTCTCAGTGTGGTGCTCTTATTTTTATTCTCTCGTACTCACAAGAAGTCCTTAATATAAGGGTCCTCGTCTTTTCATCGATTTTAGGAAAGTTTGCGTTCTTTCCTCTGGTCTCTCCCTGGAACTGAGATTTAACTCATGGGGCCCATTCTTGCTCTTTCCTGCCAGTTCTCTTTTAAAAAAATATATCAGGGAAGCCGGGAGGGCTCAGTGGGTTAGGCGCTCACTTTGCAGCCCCGGGGACCGAGGATTGAATCCTGGCCCCGGCCCGTGTGGACCCATGTGCTGAGCTGGGAGTGCCCCCAGTTCAGTTCTCACCGGGGTGAGACCCCGGCCCAGTCCCTGCCCTGTGCAGCCCCGCCCACCTGTGGAATGAAACTATGTGGAAAAACCAATGATGTGCAACTATGGAGACTGCTCTGGGCCCTCCCCCTTCTCTCTGTCTCTGTCTCTGTGTCAAAAACAATAAAAATAAATCTTAAAAAAAAAAATCCTGAGGATTTTGTGTTTCCCCTCCGGAAGGTTCCCTTTGTACTGCACAGAGCTTCTCGGGAACTTCCCGGCAGGTCTCGGGACCGGTGCCGAGTCCTGGATGTTCTCCGTCTGATGCAGCGTCCGGAGCAAACGTGGCTGCCCAGCGGCCCCGCGGGCCCGGCCGGCCGCCTGGCGGGCGCTCTGCTGGGCGGCTTGGTTCCCGGGGGCCCTCGGTGTCCTGCTGGGTCAGCAGGCTCATTGTGAGGACCCCCCCACACACCTGGGGTCCAGGGGTGCAGCCACGTGGCCCAGAGCACGGCCGTGCGCAGCAGGTGAACCTCGTTCTTGCCGTTTCGCTTTTGCGGATTCCGTGCGGGGAGCTGGGCGGGGACCCAGCCGAGCAGGGCGCCCGCCTGCCGGTTCCTGAGCTTCTGCCCGTCGGCCCACTTCACCCTCCCGCTGCGCTCCCAGCCCCCCGGGTCCCTCCCACATCTCAGGCCAGGGCTTCCCCGGGCGCTGGCCCCCGGCCTGGGGCACCTGCTCGTCTCCCGCGTCCTCGCAGGCGGCCCGCAGTGTGGTTCTTGAGGATTTCGCTCCGTGTCCTGAGCGCTCAGCCAGCGCTTCCGAGGGCGTCTAACCGCCACAGTCTGCTCTTCTGCGCGTTGGGGAGCAGATGGCATCCGCGGCTCTGAGCCGGAGCGGCCACGGCCCCGACTGAGGAGCCGTCACCCATAGTTAGCCAGTTAGCAGCAGCGAGGGACAGCCCGACAGCACGCGCGCGGCGGGCACAGGGCGGGCACGGGCAGCGCGCACGGCGGGCACCCACCCGCAGGGAGGTCTGTGGCCTGTGGGCACAGCTACTGAGCTCCTACTCCGCTCGGTGCTGGAGTCACCACACAGACAGGGGACAGGTGTGGGGGACACGGCGTGGCCGGGGTGGGGGCAGGGAGGCGCCTGTCCGGGTCCCGGTCCCAGTCTGAGGTCTGCAGGAAGGCCTGGGCCCCCGAGGACGGTGGCACCGGGTGCAGATGAGGGGGCTGAGGACGGGCTGGAGGCGGTGACAGGGCAGCAGGTGCTGGGTGACGCCCCCGGAGCGTCCAGCCTGTGCAGGGGCTGCAGGGCGGGTGGGAGGAACCCCCGCAGCCTTGGCCTCCCAGGACGCGACCGAGCGAGGAGGGAGATGCCCCTGCTAACCCCTCTGCCTCTAGCCGCGCTCAGGGGGCCGCTTCCCCTCCGCCTGCATCGTCCACGCCGATGGCGGGAAGCGCCCGCGGGCCCCGCTCGCGGCCCATCTCCAGGCGGTGGCCGGGGAAGGAGTCGCAGCTCACAGAGGGGTCATGGGGCCCAATTCCAGGGGACACAGTGGCCTCACCCACGGACTCCAGGAGCCGTGGCCCCGCGTGGGGACGGCTGGTGACAAACCCCGCCGTCCTCGGCCGCCTGTCACCCTGGGGCGTGTCTGTTCTCATGTCACACTGCCAGCAGCCATCCCACCGTCCCCCCAAAGCAAACGCTGCCCCGACGTGCGGTTTAGCCCCTCAGACGATCCTGGGCTGAGTCTGCTGCCTGGGGAGACGCCGCTCCCACGGCCTGCAGTTTGCAGAGGCTGCAAAGCGCCTACGGGACGAAGCGGGGACGGGGTCACCCACCTGCACGGAGCCCGAGACGCACGTCCCACGTGCCAGCTGACGCCAAGGACGGATGGGCCCCTGGGAGGAGGGCGGATCGATGAGCCTGCGTCTCCCTCGCACAGGCCCCCCCGCGCCCCCGTTTAATGCGAGACCCGTCTGTCATCCATCACTACGGTGACGCGCAGGGGCCGGGACCCACCGGGACGCTCCTCTCCTGAAAGCACATGCCTATGCCAATTCTTAATTACAATGAATGCCAGTGTCAGCTGGGAGTCTGGCGGCCTTCATGCCGGGCTGGGCGCCGTCTCGGGGGCGCGGCGCTGGGAGAGGTCACCGGGAAGCGGCGGTTTCAGGCAAAGTGACTTCACCCTCACACCTGCGATGCGGGAGGCTTTGGGGCAAGACGGTGCCGATGGTCTGCTCCCCGCTCCCCGCTGGCCACCTGCCCTGCTCCCGGGAGCTGACGACCCACGCTGGTCACCACGGCGCTGAGCGGGGGCCTTGTGGGCACTGGCTTTGCAGGGGACACGCTGGTCCCCTGGGCTGGGACAAACCCCAGGGGCTCACGTCTCGTCCCGAGCCGGGTCCTGGGTCAGCCCCGCGGGCTCTGTGCTCACAGAAAACCCCAGAACCGAAGGCTATTCGCAGCCCCGGCTGATGGACGCCCTGCGTCCTCTTCCCTTCAAGCTCAGCCTGACTCCGCAACTGCTTCTGCTTTGGCTCCAGGGGAGGCAGCCTCCGCACCCGCACATCTCGGGGTGCAGGCACGGCCACCGGGCGGCGGCCCTGTGGACAAACCAGTGAGGACCGGCCTTGGGCCCGCCAAGCCCACCGGGCAGACACCGCGCTGATGGCCAGTTAAAATTCAAATAAGTTCTCAGAATTCTGCAGCGTCCAAGGTTGCAGGGGAATAAAGGCCAATGGCCCATTTTATGATGTCACATCGGGCACCGTCCCGTGGAGAATGGGCCCCGCGCTGTGGAAACGGGCGGGTGAGCCTCCCTGACGTCCACTGTGTCCGGGTTCAGGGACACCTCCCGTCCCGGGCCCTTCACAGCCTTGGATCCCCGATGGGGGCAGGTGTCCGCGTGAACCACTCCCCTTCCCGCCATCCTCCCGGCCCTGCCAGCCCTGGGCACCCGCTCCACCCCGCAGTGCCCTCGTCACGCGACAGCAGTGTCAGCCTCGGGAGGGAACAGGGCCGGGTGGCTCCTGCCGCACCCTCACGCGCAGGGGTGCACGGAGCCGCCCCGGGTTCTCCCCTCTAACACCTAAGTCCCGGGAGGCCCGCTGGGAGACACACGATCACCTGTGACAGACGTCCTGCGCGGTGTCACCACACAGGGGCTGTTCTCTCTGGTGAGGCCAACGCAGAGGGAGGAGGGGCTTCAGGGGAAAGCGTCGCTTCCATCCGGGACGCACGCAAGTCGCTTAGACTGTCACGGCCACGTCCACAGAGTCGCAGGGAGAAGCAGGGTCCCCACCAGCGTGCCGAGGACTCTCCCGGAGCCGTTCGCTGGGGACACCAGGGGCGAGCCCGCTCACGTGTGTGACCGACATACGCTGACGGGCAGATGCGCGCAGAACCGCGCCCCTCACGCCGCAGGACGGCCGCTCGCTGAGTGTGCACAGAGCGCCGTGGAAGCTGACCCACACGAGACTCAGCCACCTCCCAACACGTCCCAACCAACCACGAAACAGAACATGCTTTGTGAACATACTCACGCCACCAACCGATGACAAAACGAGCGTAAAAACGCAAACATTTAGGATTGTTACACAGACTGTGGTCCACCCACGCCTTGACCCACCTCTTAGCAGTGAAGGGGGCTGAGGTCTGTACACCCCACGGCTGCGTGGGCCCCAGGGCATTGTGGGAAACTCCGTCCAGAGGTTGTGCACGTCTGAGTCCACGTAAATGACGAAGTTCAGGAACGAGGAGGGACCAGTGTCCCCTGGGGGCGGGGAGGGGGTGGCCCTGGTGGGAAAGGGTCCTGGGGCTTTGTCTCTTGCCTGTGTTGTCAGATACACAAACCCACAAGGCGGGTGTCACTCTGTGAAGCTTAAAGTACACACCTCACACACACACATACCACACGCCACGCACCGCACGTACATCATCTACACTCACACGTATACTACGCACATCACATACATACCACAACCACACACGTTACATCACATGTGTATAACCACACACATCACACTCCACACACACACCCCCTGCAACCACATAGCACATAGTACACACAGTACACACACATATACCACACACACACCGCAAACACATAGCACATAGTACACACAGTACACGCACACTCACACACATATACCACACACACACCGCAACCATACAGCACACACTACATAGTACACGCACACTCACACACACATACACCACACACACACCGCATATTGCACACGTTTCATACACACTCTCACATGTACCACACATCACACACACCACTGAGTATGTATAAAAACGGGGAGGTCTGCACGGGAGGGGGTGCTGTCACGCTGCCCCACAGTCTACACGACCCTGCACCGGGGTGGATGGGAGGGGTTTGTCTGTGTGGTTCTTACACCCGTGTCCGATCTCCAATGATGTCACATAACTTCAAAAACAGGCCCACGGAGTGATTGCAAGCCTACCGACACCTAGAACCATCAGAGAAACGGGTCAGCACCATATTTTCCATTTAAAACGAGGCACGGATGGTTTTATGGGTGTCTCCTACCACGCACTCAGTGAACAGATCATTCCAATTCCATAAAGAATTTTCCAGACAATAAAAATGAAAGAACTCATTTTATGAGTCGAGTATAATTTTGATCCCAACCAGGCAAGAACAGCATAAAAAAAGAAAACTGTAGGTCAATATAGTAATTTATGGGCATAGATTTTTAAAAAATCAATCAAAATGCTAACAGTTCAAATGCAGTAATCCATTAAAAATTGCTCATGCCGCAATTGAGTTGTCTTAGGAGTAAAAGGATATATTGACAGCACACATGCTATTATTCACCACATAAAAACCGGACAGTTATTGGAATAGATGCATGAAAGTGCTTTAAAAAATTTTCTCACCCCATTCTTGATAAGAGCTGGGAGAAAGCTATGGATAGGAGAGTCCTTCCGGAATTTGATTCAGATTATCTATAAAAATCAACAGCAAATATTGGACTTCAGCATGAAACTTTTAGACACACCCGATTTAAAGTCTGGGACAAACTAGGATACTTCAGTCTCGTGGAATACCACAGGAAAAATAAATACTATAAAGATTAGAAGGAAAAAAACTGACATTGTCGCCAGGCAATGTTTATTGTATCAACAGACACATTATTCAAAGGAATAAATGTTTCTCAAGGTTGCTTTGTGTAAAATTAAAACAAATTAAATCTGAAGGTGCAAAAGTTCCTTAAGGTGAAAACAGCACCGTGTTAGTGGAGGACAAGAAGATCTAAATAAATGGAGAGATTGGGAAGGTCTAAATAAATGGAGAGATCGGGTGTGTCCTTTATGCAGTCTCGATACTTTAAAAATGCCAGTTTTGCCACATTAATTCAGAAATTAAATGCAATTCTCATCAAAATTTTAATAAGCGTTTTGGTGGAAATGGACAAACTGAAATTAAAATGTTTATGTTCAGATAGGTGGCATTTATAAAAGTCATGCCTCAAACTTACGGACCTGGGAAGGGGGAACATAAAAGGATGGAAAAACGACCTATCAGGAAAATGCTAACCCAAGAAACCTGGTATCACTACACTGGTAACATAAGACAATCCCGACGACAGATATATTATTTGCAATGGAGAGGGTTACCACATAGAGTTAAAAGTTTTAACTTAATGTTAAGATAGAGCAATACTGATCATGCATACCTTTATTAAAAAAGCTTCCACATGTATAGTATAAAGAAAGAAATTAGTGGACCTACTGGGAAAAAAATAAGTCATGATTTTAGTGGAATATTTAATCCCATCCTTTGTACAAGCCAGGCAGATAAAACACACAAACAACCAGCAAGGATGCTTAATTTAAATGAAAAGAATTAAAGTTGGGCAACCAAAAAACAAAGAATAAGTATTTTTCTAAGCACACAGAGAAAAAATATAAATATCAATTCTGCACTAGCTATGAAGAGAGGAACTCACATCTCCCTGTACCTATAACTTCATGTATGTTTATATATGTGCACATACATGTACATGTAGCGGAGCAAGATGGCTGATAACCGTGCAATCCTGATAAAATTTTAAAACCAAAAGATAAATTAAAAATTACTTATATAGTTATAAATTCAAATACCATCGCTAAATAACTCCTGAAATTAAAAAACACAATTACAAAGTAAAAGGATCCATGACTTGTAACAGAAACTCTCCATAAGGACGCTGTGGGCTTACACTTCTGGTGCGGGGGTCTGAGCCTCCGCAGGCCGACACCATCGTGAATAATGACAATGAACACTGGACAAAATGCAAGAAACCGTGACCGGGGGGCACTAAGAACGAGCAAAGAGCCGGCAGATTGTGGAGTAGCCTTGATGCAGGGAGAGGCGGTGGGCAGGGGGTGAGCGACTCGTTTTTGGTGGCTTTGCCCCAAGTGTGACCTGTGGAGATTTGCAGCAAGCAGTTAAAAGCCTTTATGGTCTGAGATACAGCGAAAGAAGCCCAGGAAACTGGTGAGTGAAAGTGAGGAATCAAGACTCCAGGGAACAGAACCAGAGAGAGGAAGCCTCTGGTTCCGGGTTGGACCCACAGGCAGACCCGTGGGCCAGGCAGGCAGGGGACAGCATTAAAGCAACACAGCAAAGCTTTGGGACACTGAATGACAATGTGCAACCACCACCCCCAGAAGGTGATTCCGAGCTTAGAATCTGGATCTAACTGGGTTAATTGCCAGCTTAAAAAAATACATCCTTTAGAGGAATAGATCAGAACCCAGAGTCAGTACAATGTAACATTCTCAGTGTCCAGAATGGAATTTAAAATTAATTTGACAGGCCACAACAACAACAACAACAACAGAAAAACAAATCAGGAAAATGTGACCCATCCTCACGGGAAAAGAAAATCAGCGGTTCAATATCCCGAGATGAACACGATGTCTGAATGATCAGGAAACAACTTTTAAAAATCTGGGATTTTATCTACACTTAAAGGTAGAGGAAAATACACTTGAAATAAATAAAAATGTAGGAAATCTTATCAGACAGATAGCACATTTTTTAAAAAGTGAAAAGCATGGGGCAGAAAAATACCCCATAAGGAATAAATCAGTGAATGGGCACAACAGCAGAGTGGAGCTGACAGAGGATATAGTCAGTGAACTTGAAGCTAAATCAATAAAACTTAAAGAGAGATATAAAAGAATTTTAAAACTTCACAGAGTCTGATATGTAAGAAATACCCAAAGTTCTGATGTACACAGACTTGGAGTCTCTGGAGGAAGGAGAGACAGGGGCCAAAACAGTATTTTTAAAATGCAATAATACCTCCCCTCACGTGATGAAAGACATAAGTTTACAAAGAAAATTTCAGCAAACTGCAAACAGATAAAAAAAAGAAAAATCCAGAACATGTCAAGTCAAATGGCTAAAAACCAGAGATTAACAAATCATCTTTAAAGCAGCTACAGAAAAGCGACTCATCCAACAGAAAACAGTTCAAGTGACAATACTTGTCTCATCAGAGAAAAGGGACATTGGAAAAAACCACAGAACAATATCTTTAAAGTGCTTAAAAAAAAGCAACCCAACAAATCTGGAAATCCATGGCCTTCAAATATAACCTTACAGGGAGTGAGAGTTGAGACGGCTGAGCAGATAAACACTGCGGCTGCCTCCTTCCAGGAAGACAAAAAATTACAGGTAAATGATGGAAGGGTCAGCCCGGAGAACCAGCTGACAGCTGCTGAGCAGACGCTTAAATGAAGGACACAGAGAAGCCACGGCTGCTAAAACGAGGGACACAAAGAAGCCACGCTGTTAAAACAAAGGATATGAAGAAGCCACGGCTGTTAAAACGAGGGATACGAAGAAGCCACGACTATTAAACAAGGGACACAAAGAAGCCACGGCTATTAAACGAGGGACACAAAGAAGCCACGACTATTAAACAAGGGACACAAAGAAGCCACGACTATTAAACAAGGGACACAAAGAAGCCACGGCTGTTAAACGAGGGACACAAAGAAGCCACGGCTGTTAAACGAGGGACACAAAGAAGCCACGACTATTAAACAAGGGACACAAAGAAGCCGTGACTGTTAAAATGAGAGACAAAAAGAAGCTGTGACTCTTAAAACGAGGGATACAAAGAAGCCATGACTGTTAAAAATGAAAGATATAAAGAAGCCACGGCTGTTAAAAACGAGGAACACAAAGAAGCCATGACTTTTAAACAAGGGACACAAAGAAGCCACGGCTGTTAAAAACCAGGGACACAAAGAAGCCACGGCCATTAAGACCAGGGACACAAAGAAGCCATGACTTTTAAACAAGGGACACAAAAAAGCCACGGCTGTTAAAAACCAGGGACACAAAGAAGCCACGGCTGTTAAAAACCAGGGACACAAAGAAGCCACGGCTGTTAAAATGAGAGACAAAAAGAAGCTGTGACTCTTAAAACGAGGGATACAAAGAAGCCATGACTGTTAAAAATGAAAGATATAAAGAAGCCACGGCTGTTAAAACGAGGGACACAAAGAAGCCACGGCTGTTAAAACGAGGGACACAAAGAAGCCACGGCTGTTAAAACGAGGGACACAAAGAAGCCACGGCTGTTAAGACCAGGGACACAAAGAAGCCACGACTGTTAAACGAGGGACACAAAGAAGCCACGGCCGTTAAGACCAGGGACACAAAGAAGCCACGGCCGTTAAGACCAGGGACACAAAGAAGCCACGACTGTTAAACGAGGGACACAAAGAAGCCACGGCCGTTAAGACCAGGGACACAAAGAAGCCACGGCTGTAGGGGGCGGTGGCTGAGCATCAGGAGGGGGACCTCAGCCCTGGGGGTTCCCCCGAGAGGACGGGGGACCCCAGCCCCCCAGAAGAGCCCCGGCCCGGAGCACGGGTGCGGGAGGAGGAGCCCCCGCAGAGCTGGCTGTGCGGGACAGCGGACCTCCCACCCGTCCAGGTGGGCGGAAGGCGGCGGGGAGGCCCCGACGGCGCCCGTGCGGACTCCCGCGCTCACACACACTCACTTGGGGCTCCAGCGGTGGGGCGCTGACGGGGGGCGTGTGTCTGGGGGGCCAGCGCCGTTTCCCCCGTCGGGGTCTCTCTTCCGGTGCAGCCGCTGTGTGGGCTCCGCCTGCTGACCCACGGGAACCCCACCCCCGGCTCCATCAAGGCCAGTCGCCGGCTCTCTGGGAGCAGCCAGACCACCTCCTTGCACTTTCTTGCAGAACGATCGAGTCCTCGGGCCCCGGGTGTGCGGTGACTGGCCTCCCTGAGCTCCGAGACCCCGGCGGAGCAGCCCCAGCCTCAGCCCTGGCCCCAAACCAGAGTCTGCATCAACCTGGTGACCCCAGCGCTTCCCGCTCTCGTGGGCAGCAGCGTCCAATCTCGGCGTCCCTGGGCCACGTTGGAAGAAGAGTTGTCTCAGGACACGCCTCAGATACCCTCGCCCTAACGATAGCGGGTGAGCTACAGAAGCGTTTGCAAAAACAAAAAAATCTCACAGTGCTTTCAGGACGTCAGGAATCTGCGTTGGGCCACGTTCAAAGCCGCCCTGGGCCGTGGGTTGGACACGCTGGTGGTCGTGACTCCCTGAGGCCCTGCCTCCCCCCACGTCCCTAACACACGGGGCTGCCTGAGTGGCTGAGCCTCACAGGGGCCAGCAGATGGCAGCAGGCCTAAGAAAAACACGTTAACTAGGCCGATGAGGGACACCCAAGAGGTCCAAAGCGGCTGTGACAGAGCCCAGGGCTGGAGGGAAACTTGCCGCGGTAAGTGCTGAGATTAGAGAAGGGAAGTCTAAATGCAACCTGTCCACGTTCTCCCCAATAAGCCAGAAAGACACGAGCAGAGTAACCCCCAAGCAGAAGAAAGAGAAGAACGAAGAACATAGATCAACGACAGAAAACTGACCCATGGGGGAAGGTGTGGAGGGAGGGAGCAGGGGAGCGGGCGAGGAAATGCTCTTTGCCTCCACTGCGGTTGCTCGGGACTGAACTGCACCCCTCAAAATTTGTCTGTGGAAGCCCCAAGGCTAAGGGGACCAGATGTTAACATGGGTGAAGCGGGACACCACTGACCGGGGGGAGGGGGTTCTTGATTAAAAATGGGGTCTGTCTCCCGCCGTTCCCTAGCTTGTCGTGCATTCTTTCCAAACATCGGGACTTTGTTAAAACGCCGCGGGACACGGGACACATTGTTAAAAATCGGGACTGTCCCGCCCACAGCGGGACGTCTGGCCACCCTACCCAAGGCCGTGTGTGCTCGGAGCCGGGGCTGGGGAAGCGCCTGGGTTGGGTGGGGGCATGAGGGTGGGGTCCTGTCTGCGGGCGCTACAGCCTTTCCCAGAAGAGACCACGGGAGGACCCAGTTAGGGGCGTCACCTGTGAGCCAGGCCGGGGCGTCTCCAGGAACCGAATCCGCCAGCACCGTGACCTTGGACTCCAGCCTCCAGACGGTGAGAGAAGTCCCCGCGTCTGCGGTATTCGGTTGTAGGAGCCCGAGAGCGCCCGGCAGCACTAATGGTTCGGAGGCTGTGCAAATATGCCAACGCATGTCACAGTGCACACTTTGAACGTGCACAGTTAATTGCACGTCAGTAACCCTAACACCATCTTCTTTTAGTTCAGTTTTTATTTTAAGGCGAGAGAGAGAAGGGGGAGGGCCCAGAGCAGTCGCCACCGTTGTACGTCATTAGCTGTGCGATATGGTTTCATTTCACAGGTGGACGTGGGGCCGCGCTGGGCGGGAACCAAACCAGCAGCCTCCTGCCTGGGAGGCGAGAACCTTCGCTGCCATCCCGACGTTCCCAGTTGCACCGCAGTTGGGGTTTGCAAGGGCCGGGGCCGGGAGTCGAAGCCCAGACCCGGAGATGGTGAGACAAGTGCTCAAACGCTGAGCCATCCCGGCCTCCCTTTAAAACCATTTTAAAGGAGGTTTCGGGGTGACTGCCTTTCTCTTTTCGGTATTCACTTCCTTTCTCAGCGATGTCTGCTCTTATCTGAACTGTCTCCTCCTTGTTGCACTGGGTGTACTTCGTTCCTCTCGCTAACTTGTTAGGTGGAAGCTCACACCGGTCGTTTCAGGCGGTGCCTCTTCCTCACACAGGCGCCTGAGGCCGAGCTCTCGGGGCGGCATTAGCAACGTTGCACGGATTTGACTCTATTGTGCTTTTATTCTCATGCAAGTCAAAGTATTTGAATGACTTTAAATATGTATAATTTTGATTTCCCTGTTTTCCTTAACTCATAGATTATTGAGAAGGTATTTCCGAAGACTGTATTTGGAAATTTTCTGGATATTTCCTTACTGCTTTCTAATTGAATTCTGTGACATAGACCACATAGTTTTCGTTCTTTGAAAATTTTTGAGGTTTGATTTTTTTTTGTCCAACATTTGGTGTATCTTGCTTCAACGTCCACGTGTCTTGAAAAGTTATATAAAGTAAAAACTACAAAGTTAAGATTCTAATTCCATTGAACTTGCTAAAATTAATAAAGACTGAGCGGAGATGGTGGAACGCGTCTTGAAAAGACACGGGTCATTTGAAAATATAAAGGGTGTCCCAAAATTCACGCAAGAAGCAATTTTGATAGAAAACACAGGTTTATAATTAAAAATGGTAAATTTTCATTGCTCAACAATGGAAACGCGTTGTTCTTTCGTGGAGTGCCCCATTTTTAATAACCCTGAACGGTCAGCTGTCACGCTGCCTTTTTTTTTCCATTGGCAACACTTTACCGCACAAATGATGCAACATTCAAATCTTGCGTGAATTTGGGGACACCCTTTATAAACGACCTCCTGCCATATGTCCGAGTCATTCCACTCCCGGCTTTTGGAATGTTCTAGAAATGTCAGCGATATGGATGTTATCCGAGTTTCTATATATTTACTGGTTTTCTGTCTACTTGTTCTGACAATTACTGACGGTGGAGTAATGAAATTTCCATTTCTAACAGTTAAATTGTCTCTTTCTCCTGACAGTTCTGTTAATTCTTGCTGCGTGCACGTTGTACTTATTTGGGGCACAGAGGCATCGAGGTTCTTCTATTTCCCTGCCGTAGCGGCACTTGCATATTATTACACATCCCTCTTGTCCATTGTCTCGTCTCGTTCTCTCTGGCCCTCCTTGGCCGTCTCTGTGTGTGGTCACGACCTGTTTTTAGCATCCCACTCTGAGGCCACTTTTAGCTTTTTCAGTGAAAATTCTGTGCTATAGATTTTGTGATGCTCTCACAATCACCTTAAGCTCAATATTAAATTATTTCCGGGGGAAGCCGGGAGGGCTCAGTGGGTTAAGAGCTCACTTTGCAGCGCCGGGGACCGAGGATCGAATCCCGGCCCTGGCCCGTGTGGACCCATATGCTGAGCTGGGGAGTGCCCCCAGTTCAGTTCTCACCGGGGTGAGACCCCGGCCCAGTCCCTGCCCTGTGCAGCCCCGCCCACCTGTGGGATGAAACTACGTGGAAAAACCGATGATGTGCAACTATGGAGACTGCTCTGGGCCCTCCCCCTTCTCTCTGTCTCTCTTTCTGTCAAAAACAATAAAAATAAATCTTAAAAAAAAAAATGATTTCCGGAAAAACACCCCCCCCCAAACCAGGAAAATTGCAACAGACATATTCTACCCTCCCCCTGTGTGTGCCTTTATACAGAGATAAGCAAAACCTCCGCACATTCCAAACAAACCGTGCCGCGTGACCCTTTTGGTTACAAACAGCCACATGTATTCTAAAAACGTCCCACCTATGTATTGACGTCGATATGCTTTTCGTTTCTCATAGTACAGGCGTCTGGGCAGTGGGTCTCCCCAGCTTTGTTTTACTTGACACGTCTTGATGTTACAGTTACATCCCATTTTAGAGGGTCGTCGGAGCGGACATAGAATCGTTGGGTGACAGATTCTTTATTGGCCCTCGACTAAGGTGACCAGATGTTAACATGGGTGAAGCGGGGCACCATGGACCGGGGGGGAGGGGGTTCTTGATGAAAAATGGGGTCTATCTCCCGCCGTTCCCTAGCTTGTCGTGCATTCTTTCCAAACATCGGGACTTTTTTAAAACGCCGCGGGACGCAGGACACATTGTTAAAAATTGGGACTGTCCCGCCCAAAGCGGGACGTCTGGTCACCCTACCCTCGACACTTCAGCTCCGTCTCCTCGATGTGTCCGGCCCTCATGACCCATTGTCGGGAACTCCGCCATTGGTAACACCGTCCTCCCTAGGAAATGTGTCGGTTTTCTCCGGCTGCTTCTAGTTCATCTTCATCTTCGTCGTTTGGGAGTTTGGCCATCGGGCCTGGTGGTGGCTGCTTGTGCTTTTGCTGCTTTGGGTCGTCGATCTGTAGGGATCTGCTTGGTAATGCTGTCGCCAAACCTGGGCCGCCTGGGCCATGCTTCTCCGGAGGCTCTTTCTGTGCCTCAAGGGCCCGGCGAGAGCCGCACTGGGGGCCACACCCCCGTTCAGCATGTGGGTCGGCACGGGCCGGGGCCGGGATTCGATCCTCGGTCCTCGGGGCTGCAAAGCGAGCGCTTAACCTGCTGAGCCCTCCCGGCTTCCCCTGGTTTTTATTTTTCTGTGAGTGTCTTTATTTTACCATCGTTTTCCGTTTTTAAAGTCAGCCTTCGGATAGACGTAGAACTGCAAGCTGGCAGAGGCTGGGTTTCTGCCCCAGGACTCTGAGGTCGGCTGCTGCTGTCCGGCTTCATGGTCGGCCGCAGGTGTCACGTGTCTGTCACCTGAGTCTGACGTGGGCGCAGCTGGGCTGGCGGCCACTCCTGCTGATGGGAGCCGGGCGCTGTCTGGGGGTGTCGGCGGCCTCACGTGCGGTCCTGCGCCTGCGACATCTCCCAGGCTGGTTCACAGGCGCGTCAGCAGAGGGCGAATTCTAACGCTCACTTAGCCCATCTGCCCGCGTGGCGTTTGCTACTGCTGTTCAAAGGATGTCACACAACCAAGCTCAGCATCAGTGTGGGGGACACGGGGCGTGTGAGTCAATGGGGCCCCCGACTGATGCCCCCGGGCAGAGGCAGACAGACGAGGACCCCGGGGGGTTCGACACTTAAACGCGGAGCAAGTGCTTCCCGAAGAGGAGGAAATGGGGGGACGGAGGGGGTGTCCTGAGCGAAGGGACAGCCCGAGAGCTGGGCCCCGGGGGGCTGGGCCACCGCGGGGCCTGAACAAACCACGGGGTCCCTGCCGGAAGCCTCTGACCCTGAACATGGCACATGGCACGCAGAGGTGGGCTGTTTTGGGCAAAAGCAACTGGCCTAGGAGTTCCTGGACTGTGTGGGTTCACGGAGGGTCCGAAGGACCCCCCCTCACGCCACACGGCTAACGTTTTCTTTCACGACAGGGGAGCAAGCGTGTCAGAGGAGGAAGCAGCTGACGGTGGTGTGTGCACGTGGGGGGTGCTGGCCAAGCCCCACGCCCTCAGGGGTCAGCGCCTGCCTCCCCCGCCCCCTCCTTGCAAGGAACCCCCCCAACGCCCCCCAAAGACCGGCCTCCGCTCAGCCCTCGGTGATTGAGGGGCCCCTGTGGTCGTCATTAACGGGAAGTTTGCGAATCCAAAGCAGAAAAGTGAGTTTAATTATTGCAACGTCAGAAGGCTCATTCTCTGCCGCTGACTTATGGCTCCCGGCCGCCCGGCCCCGGGAGCCTCCGTGACAGTAGAATTGGGTTACATTTTAGGGGAGCAAATTGATAACTTGACCAAATCGATGTCATTAGCGAATCTGTCAACGTCGCCGTTACTGATGGCGATCGCCGGAACGGGAACCCACGCCGACCCTGAGACTCGGGGCACCCGGACATGACACAGGCCGGCGGCCACCCACGTGGACGGTCCCCACCCCGCGGGGCGGCTCCCCGCCCCCGAGCCATCCAACACCAGTCCCATTGTCCCCAGTCCCCGGGCCCCGAGACCGAGGGGCGTGCTCGGCTCAGACCCAGGTCAGTGCTTAGGGCCGGTGACAGCCGGGACCCCCGAGATGACACGGGACGTTTTCTGGGCGGACGGCACCAGGTCTAAGATGCTCTGGGCGGGTGACCGAGGTCCTGGACACTCGGATTGTCTGTTAATGGTCACGAGACCTGATCCTGCATCACCTTTGCTGTTAGTGGGGAGGCGGTGAGAGGTCTGGGGGGTACGAGGTGGGCAAGGCTAAGGTGACCAGATGTTAACATGGGTAAAGCGGGACACCATTGACCGGGGGGGAGGGGGTTCTTGATTAAAAATTGGGTCTATCTCCCGCCGTTCCCTAGCTTGTCGTGCATTCTTTCCAAACATCGGGACTTTTTTAAACGCCGTGGGACGCGGGACAAATTGTTAAACATCGGGACTGTCCCACCAAAAGCAGGACGTCTGGTCACCCTAGGCAAGGGGGACTCGGAAACAGAGACATCAGGACACGTGCCCATGGGGTGGGCTGCTGTCCCCGGCTGTCACAAGGCCCTGCATGGCGGCCAGCGCCTCGCTGCACGCTGGGCCCCCCTGCGTCTGCCTGCTCACGCCCCCCACCTCTCTGTCCGAGTGGCTCGTGGCCCCTCTTGCACCCCAGTATTGCCTCTCCTGGAGCCGGGGTGACCCCAGGAGGCCCCCAAGGGAGCAGGGGCCATTTCAGGCTGCACGGGGTCCTCCCACAGCCGCCGGGCTGCTCTGCAGCACGGTGTCTGTCACCAGCTGCCATCAGTACGACAGGCGGAGGCCTGGCCCTGTCTGTCCACCAGGTGTGTCCCCAGCAGATCCCGGGGCCCCACCTGGGAGGGGAGGGGCCTGGCGGGGGTCTGGAGGAGCTGCTAGGCCCGCATCCCACCCCCCAGACCCCAAGGACTGGCTCGGCTCTGCCCACGGATCAGCGCCGAAGGCCAGTGGCCTGGGAACCAAACACAGGTGCCTGGTGGCCCACGCCCAGCAGCCAGGCCACCGTTCTTAGGGACAGTCCGTCCCTAAGAGCAGCCGGTCTGAGCGCGGCCTGGGCTGGGAGACCCCGAACTCCACACTGCCCCCCACAGACCCCACAGGGCTTCTCTGAACGGGGGTCCTGTCCTTTGGGGGCCCCGAGCTTGGTCCTGCCGTCTGCGTCCTGGGATGTGGGTGGGGACAGGGAGACCGATGTGCTCATCCACCTTCCCGCTGGGGTGGCAGGGGCCCCCGGGGGGGACAGGAGCTGGAACGAGGTGCCTTCTGCTCCCCCGGGGCCGGCCTGGGCCTGGGGGCGCCGCTCACACGCACGGCGGAGCCGGGAGGAGCCCCCGTGGCTCTCGGGCCCGCCCCCTCCCCGGGACGTGGCCAGCCGACAGAAGCCATGCTTATCAAAGGATTGCTTTTGCTTTATTTTCATAATTTAGCTGAATCAACACAAAGTCGAATACGGTAAAACAAGAAAAGAAGAATGCTGTAACATCTTACATCTCCCGGTCTCTGCTCTCGAAGGCGTCTACGCTGGCTGTGGAGAGACGCGGGCCGGGGGCCTCCTGCCCGGCTCCCGGGTGCGCTGGGGCCGTGGAACCGGGGCCTGGCTGCCGGGGACGCACCGTGGGACAAGGAGCCCGGCCCAGCCGCTTCCGTCTCCCCACAGCCCACGCACGTCCGTGGTGGCCGGTGACTGGAAGGCGAATCGAATTCTCGTGGACACGGGACCGGGTCTTAAATAAGTGGCTTGGCTGCCGGTTTAGTCTACGGGGGGCGGGACAGCGGCTACATACGTCTCAGGACGACTACCATGTTTTCACTGTTCTGGTTTTTAGTAGCGTGGGCCTCGCATGGTGCCTGTTAATGGGGCTCGTAGGGAGTGATCTTCAGCGGACACTCGGGGAGACCCAGGGCGCGGCTCAGGACGCCAGGGGCGCGAAGGACGGCTCGGGCCCCTCAGTCGGGGGGCCTGGTGCCCCTGCCTGACGGGGGCGAACGTGGTCGGTGGTGGGGACGCCCGCGCTTCTCTGGGAGCCAAGGCCCGGCCCCCATGGTCTCGCCCTCGGACGTGAGACAGAGAACGAGAGAGACGTCGCAGAAACCAGTGGGGCCGTGGGTGGACCGGCAGGTCCGTCACGGTGAGAACAGAGAACACGCCCCACGGGGGGCGGCCTCAGGGGGGACTCTGCACGGGGTGGTCACCTCAGCCCACGCAGGGCGGGACCCCCGAACCCAAACCGCGTGCAGACATGGGCCTCGCACCGGCACCGGCCCCCCGACGGGACGTCCCGGCTCTGGTCCCCGCTGTGCGCCCGGTTCCGCCTGCCCGGGGACCCCTCAGCGATGGTCCAATAGGATTCTCTACAAATATACAACATATAAAAACTGTTAAATATATAACTTTAGGCTTTTGCAAAATACATTTAATGATCTCTTTCCAACAAGTGTTACTTCCGGTGCCTTATGTTTGCTTTCCTGGAGCTAAATGGTGGATCGGATGAGGCGGCCGTCGCGGGAGACCCAACATGCTGTTGGCGAATCCGGATGATCCCGCGATCGGAAATGGAGCGTCGAGAGGCGAGTGTAACTGGTTAAAACGGGAGGTGAGTTTAGTACGGTCAGGTCCATCTCAGGTCAGAGGTGCGGGGCCCCCCGGGGCGGCGTGGGGACATCGCCGTGTTCGTGGGGCTGGGCCTCCGCGGGGGCCGCCCTCTCCGCCCCGCGGGGGCCGCCGGCATGGGAGCCCGCGGTCCCCAGGCGCCTGCGCGAAAACAGATCAGCTCTTTGGTCTATTGAGAGTATACGGAAAGGATAAGAAAATAGAAGCGCTTCGGACAGTCCGGGCACCAGGAGAGGCCGCTTCTGCGCCCGCGTCGGCGCTCCCGGCCCTGGGCCGTCCTCCTCCCGGTCGGTGGGCTGGGCGGGCCCTCCCGCCACCTCCTCGTCCTCGTCGTCAGGGGCCCGTGCAGCCCCACTGTGCCCGGTGGACACACTCAGTGCAGGCGGCCGAGGGCACGGCTGTCCTGTCCGGCTGCGGGCAGCGTCTGCGGTGCCAGGTCTGTGGCCCGGGTGCGGGCTCTCCGGGGACCCGAGGCCACTCCCTGTCCCCTGTGAGGCTGCATCTGTCAGGAGACCTGAGGGGCAAAGACAGGAGAGCGGTCAGCCCTGCCAACCTGGAGGCGTGCCCCAGGCCGGTCTGGCCAGCGCTGTGGCCTTTGGGGACGTCAGCCCACCATTGCAGGACATGCCAGTGTGTCCAGACCCCAATGCTAGCGGGGCTGCCCGCCAAACCCCTCCCTGTGTCCTGCATGGGGCCCCCTGGGGCGTGACCGGAGGGCACATGGCCCAGCTCTGTCCCCAGCAGGTGTGGGCGTGCTGGCCGGGGGCCGGGTCTGGGGGCCCCTGCATAGGCCCCCGAACGGCGCCCAGAACTGAGCCCCCTGCACCCTGCACGGCAGGTGCTGCACGATTGCACGCAGAGCGGGGAGCCCCTGGGGGGCTGCAGAGCTGGGGGAGCGTCCACGAGACCCCCAGCACCCAGAGAACAGGACAGAACAGCCAGCTCACAGCCAAGGTCTGAAAGGCAGAGGGGGACCCGGGACCCCCCAGGCAGGACCAGCCCCCACTGCTCAGCGTCTGCGCACGGCCGGGGCTCGGCTGGAAGGCCACCTCCCTCCTGGTGCCCCGCAAGCGTCCCGATGACAGTGCCCACCCCGCGTGGCGAGCCGGCTGCCGCCCCTGCTGGGCCGGGCCCTGCCCGGTGGGGCCTCCTCCGGGCTGAGCACCTGCATTTCCTCCCCCCAGGCAGAAGGAAGGGCTCAGTGGCGATGCTGGGGCCCCCGGGGGTGCCAGGGCTTTCGGGGACGTGCACAGAAAAGACGGGGGGTGTGAGAGCCTAGCGACCCAGCAGCCAAGCCCCGTACGGTCATTCCTGGGCGGCATCTGCTTCCTGGGGCAGCGTGTTGGGTTAAATATTGACTCAATCTGTTCCCTCCGGCGGCTCGGGGGCCGCCCGGGCGCCGTGCTTCTTTAGCAACCGTGTCTGCGTTTCCCGGAGGAGCGAGGCGGCAGGTCTGGGCATGACAGGCCCCCCGGGCCCCAGGCCCGGGCCCCTCCCCGCTGCCACCGCTGTGACCGCCCGGCGTGGAAGTCCCAGGGCTCCCTCCTGCCCGGCGGCCGCGCTTCTCTGGAACCTACAGCTGAGCCGCGTGGACGGCCCCCGTGCTCAGACCTGGTCCCGCGCGATGGGGAGTCTCGAGGCCGGCCCGCCGGCTCTGCGGCGGCACCAGCTCACCTCGCCTGTCGGTGCTGGGACTGTGTGTCCCATAAGCGTCCAGAGTGCCCAGTGTCACCGCGCACGCAGGCCGCTGGGTCCCGGACGGAGCGCGCGGCTGGCACCGCGCCCACGGGTGGGTGTGGGCCTTGGGTTCCAGGCGGGATTGGGTTCCAGGTGGGCCTGGGATCTGGGCAGGATTGGGTTCC
>PVKE010026219.1:0-22480 GCA_004027555.1 Craseonycteris thonglongyai
CCCCCGGCTGTCCTTTTTCTACTGGCTTGCAGCTGGGGGTGTCAGAGTCAGTTTCAGACATTCAGTGCTCATGCGTTTACTAGCTCAGATGTAGCTTAGAGTCCAGTGAGAGGCTATAAGCTGAGCGTCTTTATTAGCTGGAAAAACCCCGCTCCCTTGAAAAGACCCACAGTGTGAGAGCGCACCCGGATCACTATCGCTGGAGGAGGGGTTGGTTGGCTCTGCTGAACTGTGCTGTGAACGCGTAGCCGTGAGAACCATGACTTAGAGGGAGCAGGAGAGACAGCCATTGCCTCCTGGGTGTTTCATAACCTGCGATCAGTAAGAGCAGCTGCTGCAGGACTTGATTTTGTTACAGAAGTTTTATTCAACCCCTAAATATTTATTGAGTACCTGTGATGTACCCCATATTGTAAGCAGGAGCAGCAAACAGAAGAATAAGAGTGAAATCAAGATACTGATGTATTGTAATGTGAATGTGGTGTGTTAAGGCTGGCATTTCAGGGATGGCACCAGATAATGAACAGGGAGATGTTAGGTTTTTTTAGATCAGCAGTCGTATTCATTAGATGATAAGGCAATTGCCCAGGCCAACAAACAGCCGTTAGATGCAGAGCCGTTGGCTCAGTCACCTGACCTGTGCTGGCTTTCATTAGTGTCTACCGGGCGCCTGCAGTCACCAAGTGCTGGGATTGGCCCAGACAGTGCGGCCGTGAACAGACAGTGTGAGCTCAGCCGTGGGAATGTGTGCCAGTGAAGGACAAAGGTTACATGCCCCGTGTGAAATAGGTTCTGGTGAAGGGAACAGGCGTCCTTTGGCTGAACAAGCTGTGAGCTGGGGGTTAATGGTGGTTGCCAGGGTCACTCAGGAGTCACCGGACGCTTCTCCCGGGGATGGACGGCAGGGGGTGGGGTGGGTGCAGACCATGAGGGTTTGTAGCATTTTCCAAATGTCTGTGTCCGCGGGGTAGTTTAGGTCTTCTCACAGACACCCGGACTGGTCTCCCACTGGGCATGCTTTGGAAATCATGTCTCTGGGAAGTAATAGGAGCGAGGCCTGCTGTGCCACCCATGCTTCCAGGGACCATGGCTCTGTCCCCTTCCCCATGGCTGAGGGGCAACAGGGTCCAGTAACACATGCCATTTAGCTGTTATGGAACTGAGGACATTTTCTCACCCTAGACAGACATAAGCTGAGAGAAAGAAAAGCACATGCTTGAAAACAGCTGAATTTTCCTGAAAGAACAGGCAGGGCTTGGGCCCTCCCTGTGGGGCTGTCACTCCTCTGTCATTGGCTCATGTCACAGCACTTGGACTCCTGCCGGGGTCGGGGTGGCAGCCTGGAGCCTGTGTGTGCAGGTCCACTCGGGGCAGTCAGTGGCGGTGGGTGGACAGGGCTGCAGAGGTGCCCGGGCCGGCCCTAAGCGGTGACGGGGCTGCAGAGGTGCCCGGCTGGAAGGCCCTAAGCGGTGACGGGGCTGCAGAGCTGCCCGGCTGGAAGGCCCTAAGCGGTGGCGGGGCTGCAGAGCTGCCCGGCCGGCCCTAAGCGGTGATGGGGCTGCAGAGGTGCCCGGCTGGAAGGCCCTAAGCGGTGGGAGCATCATGTCGAAGTGGCCTCCATTTGCAGAGCAGGTGGCGCTCGGCCAGCCCCCTCTTCCAAGTGTTTGGTCTGAGTGGGTGCACTCACACCCACGGGCCAGTGGCCACCCTGCGCTGACAGCTCTGCACTAGGGATGTTAACCACACATGTGCTGTGCAGTGGACAGAGCTAGATACAGAAGGATACGTTGTGATTGCAGACAGTGACCCGGGAGTGTCTACACTAGATTTTTCAGGGGAGTTGTGGGTAATTTTCATTTTCTGCATTTTTGAAAGTTACAGCATGGTAACGTGGATTACCATTGCGGTGGGGGAGGCAGGGAGCAGGAGAGCTTGAAAAGAATTAGCTCTAGGACCACCTGTCTTATGATGGAAGTCTGTGAAGATGTGCCTTCACTGAGGAGAAAACAAGTCAAGAGATTAAGATTTACAGGGTTCTAGATGATCTACAGTTTGTCCACGGAATCTCAGGGTGGGATTCCTGAAACAGTTATGACTCTTAAGAAAGGCACAATCTCAGGTTTACAAAGTTCCCTTTCCTTCTTTTTTCCCTTAAAAGCTCAAATGTGCGTAACTGATTCTCTGCATGATGGGTAGGAGTGGCATGGAGCTGGCTGAGGCCCTAAGAGCAGTGACACCCGACTCAGGGGCACGTGGGGACCCCCCCCCCCCACACACACACACTCTTCTTCCTCCTCACTGAGATCACCAGCCATCTCTCCTGTGGGGTTTGAGGGTGAAGCTTTCTATTCACGGGCCAGTTGGTATGAATCGCAGCCCAGCGGGTGCGGGCTCTGTGCCCGGGCAGGCTGAGGACAGTGCTCAGACCACTGAGCTGTCCCAGCGCCCTGACTCACAACTCGGTACCAGAGGTCAAGGTGTCTGCTCACTGCTGTACACGAGTGAATTTGGTCACAGGGCTCATTTCGTTACTTCCAGAGTCGTGTGCGTTGCTGGCACAACGTAGATCTAGGTAACTACTGAACTAAGGGTGCCGGCGTGGAGCCGTGAGCAGCGCTCACGTGGCGGTCTGGGTCCCTCCCTCCCTGAGAGCGTGGCCGCTGGTCTGTGTTTAAAACAGGCAGTGGGAAGTGAGTGCTGATGGATGTGGGCCTTCTGCTGGGGGGTGGGGTCGGGGGGTGGACGTGTTCTAAAGTTGATTGAGGTGACGATTACATAACTCTGAGTATACTAAAAGCCACTGGAGGGTACACTTAGGTTATGTGTGAGCTGTATCTCAGTAAGAATGGCTACTGTTTAGCCCCACTGCACGGTTCTGGGACAGAAGACCTGGATATTGTGAGATTTGGGTCTTGCATTAACGTCGATTATCTTCTCCTGAATTTCTATTGCCGGACTCGCTTCCTTTTCCAGAGACCCTGGACCTTTGGGCACTGTTGCTCAGCTCGATACTTAATAGTTCAAGAGGAGGAGCTTCAAGAGTGTCCTCACCCCAGGACAGTCCAGAGGACAACCAGCAGCCTCTGCTCTGCCTGCTGCCCGGCCACGGAGCCAGCAGTCACCTGACCCTGCTCCTGGGGGCCTTATCAGCCGTTTTCAGTTAATCTCCTGATAAGGTGGTTCTTTTTTCAGAGCTGTGAGCATTAGGGACACATGGGAGGGACCAACATTTTGTGCCCTCCTTCCATCCGCCCTTTTAACAGCTGATGTTCCCATTAGAAAAAGACAGTCGCGTGTAACAGTCCCTGTGAAGTGAGCGCTGGTGTTTGCTGGGGGAGGACAGCCAGAGGGCGGCCACCTGTCGGCTGAGAAGTGGGCTCCTGGGAAGGCAGCTGCAAGTTGTGGTGGGGCAGTGCCCCCTTCTCCACCGGGATGGTTTGCCCTGGCGGTGACTTCCTTGCCAGCCCAGTTCTGTGGAAATCGAAGGCCCAGGAAGTTGAACTTGGTTCTCCATGGAATTGGGGCTCCCCTGCTGCCATCTGGGGCCGCTGGTGTGCTGAGCTGAGGCCCCACAGGTGAGGTGTCTGTCTGACAGCGCTGGCATCCAAGGGCATGTTTCTCTCGGTCCTTGTCCCTTCCTGACTTGGGTGCACACCGTGCTGGGGCGGGGGTGTGTCAGGTGGGCAGCAAGCTCGAGCCCCTGTGTTCAGAATAACCGGATTGGAGCTTCCCTGGCATTTCCTCACAAGCCCTGTGAACTTGAACATGGCACTGACTTAAGCTCCCACCCAAGCGGTCGGGGGCAGAGGACGGCTAGGAATTCAAGAGGACGGGCAAGCTTCTCCTTTTAGGAAGAGCTGGTCTCGGCCATGCTACTCCTAGTTAGATGGCCGTCTACAGGTGTGGCTGTGTTCTTTATGTCTTATTACACGTAATATGTGTTTTCAGTAAATAGAACACAAAGCTGTCGGATATTTGGGGCAGTGACAGACGCTGGTTTAGGCAGGTGAGGAGGCGGACTGCTCAGTTGGCCTTTGGACAGGGAACTGTCGTGAAGAGGCAGGTTGGCAGGTCTGGGTGAGAGCTGTCTGCTTACTGGGTGACTCTTGATGGAGGTCACTGTTTTCCTGTGTGTGTAGGCGGTGTGATTCCTAAGTGGCCTTGGATGCAGAGAATGAGTTTCTAGGCAAAATTCCAAATCCTGCTGATGGGCAGTCACTCCTCAGAGACGGCTGTTAGGCCTTGGAACTCACCCTCCCACCTACGCTTTGTGTCTTGTGGCCCACATGACCAAGTTACCTGTGTCACCACGTCACCGTGTCACCTGCGTCACTAGCACCCAGATAGAAAATGTGGGCGTTCCCTAACCACGGTCACGTTCGTGGCTGTGTCTGTGCTGAGCCTCCTTTCTGGGGTGGCCGGTCACCTGTGCTGGATGCAGACCTGCTGTTCTGTGAGAAGCTGCCCCCAGCTCTGGGCTGACCCGGCCTCCCTCCCACCTGCATTGCCGCCGTCTGAGGCGGGTGTGAAGGGAACTGCCTGCTGGAAGGTGATGGATAAGTGAAAGCCCGCCCCATGTCGTAGTCCTCCGTGCCCACCAGGTGGCAGCAGACGACTGCCCATCCTCGTGGCGCTGGGCCTGCCGTGAGCGCACCTGGCCGTCTGCCGGAGCGTGTTGGCGTGCCTAGTGCAGCGGTCCAGCACGGGTCCCCGTGGGCTCGCACGGTGGGCTGACGCTGTGCGCTCCTCGTGAGAGGGCGGCTGGGCTGGGGCGCGGTGGGCCTTCCTGGGAGGGAGCCGGAGCCCAAGCCCTCAGCCCTCAGCGACCATCCTGCCTTCTGAACCCACAGCTGTGCGGTAAAAGCTTCCAGCTTTGAAAGGGTAACGTCTTGAAAGTCTGCACAATTTCCCACACTGAGCGTATCTTCAGTAGACGTTGAGAGTGATCCACATACTCCCCACCCAGCAGTAACCCGCTGTGTCGACCTTGAGATTATGCTGTGCACAAAATCTACTCAGTACTGTTGTTAAATATCAAGCACACACTATCAGCTTTCCAACTCAGTCAGTCCTCCTGGTATTTGCTATATTGGCTTCATTTTTGTTTTTTGTTTTTTTTTTGACAGAGAGAGACAGAGACAGAGACAGAGAGAGAGCTGAACTGGGGGCACTCCCCAGTTCAGCATATGGGTCCATAGGGGTCAGGGCCGGGATTCGATCCTCGGTCCCGGGGCTGCAAAGTGAGCGCTTAACCCACTGAGCCATCCTGGCTTCCCCTTCAATTCTTTTTTTAATGAAACACTAAAAATATAGTGTAAGGCTCTGTGTCTGTCTCCTCAGTTCCATCCTCCGACTTGAGCGCCTGGCCCTGAACTTGGTATTTGTCCTAACATTTTTGTTAGTTGTTGTGTTACATGCATAAGCATACGTGTGCCTTTACATGTTCCTGTGCTTACACACATGGAATCTGCTATTTTCACTTAGCATTGTGTGCGTGCCAGTTCAGCACTTGGCTACCGTTGTGTGACTACTCGAGAATGGGTATTTAGGGAACTTCCTCTCCTTTGAAGTTGCTGATACCAGTGAAGCTGCTGAGGGTGTGTGTCTGCTTTTGTTTCTGTGAATCTGAAGAAGGTGCAGTGTTTTCTCCTTGTTTTAATTATATTTCATGATTGCTAGTGAAACTGAACATTTTCTCTTATGGTTGTAGGCTTTTGGGGTTTCCTCCTTTATAAATTTACTGATTATGTGCTTTGCTGGTCTTCTGCTGGGTTTTCGGTACTTTTTAAAATCGGCATAAGTTCTTTCCATACCTGGGTCACTGATGCTTGGCAAGTTCTGTGTCTAGTGGTTTTGGTTTGTTTTCTAATGCCTATGGAATATTCTAGCATGGATGTGCTGTAAAGTATTTAACCACTCCCCCCCGTTGTTGGCGATTCAGGTTATGTCCATGAACATTCTGTGTTGACCTTGGGTTTTCATGTTTAAAACATAGTTCTGTGCTCGTGCTGAGTGTGACCCATCTCGTGTGGAGGGCGGGAGCCGCCTGTGGGCGGGGAGCACAGCAGCTGTCGGATATTTGGGGGGTGACAGACGCTGGTTTAGGCAGGTGAGGAGGCGGACTGCTCAGTTGGCCTTTGGACAGGGAACTGTCAGTGAAGAGGCTAGTTGGCAGGTCTGGGTGAGAGCTGTCTGCTTACTGGGTGACACTTGATGGACCCATATGCTGGACTGGGGTGTGTCCCTAGTTCAGTTCTTACCAGAACGAGCTCCATGCGGGAGGCCCCTGGCCCAGTTCCCACTCTGCGCAGTTCTGCGCCCACCTGTGGAACGAAACTATGTAGAAAAGAAAAACCAATTATGTGCAACTATGGAGACTGCTCTGGGCCTTGCCCTCTTCTCTCTGTCTCTGTATTTCTCTCTGTCAAAAAAAAAAAAAAAAAATACTAAGAAAGGAAACCATAATCCCAGTAAATGGGTAAGAAAAGCCCGCAGTAAAGCTCAGCACACACTCACGATCAGAGAACCACACAGGGGCAGATGCTCGGCGTGCTTCCTGCGGGAGCAGAAGGGCTGCTGTCCCTGAGCCGTGAGGCCATGAGGACCGGCACAGAGCTGGGCTTGAGCGTTTGCTGGACGCGCCGGGCAGAGCAGAGGAAGGAAGGCCGCTCATGAAGATGGGGGAAGGGAAATAACGCCTACCGGGACGTGGTCCAGCAGGAGCAGCGGCTGTTACATGGGGCATCTCGTTTGGATCCCTTGGTGCTCGCGTCCCCTTGTCCTTCCTCAGGGACGGGCAGCAGCCCCACTCCTGCTCACCCTTCCCTGCAGGTTGTATCTGGCTCCCGTCCGGGACGAGGAGGCAGAGTCTTTACGGAAAGCGCGCTCCCGACAAGCTCGGCAGACCCGGAGGTCGACGCAGGTGAGTGCGGCCTCTTCAAGACCTTTTGTCCGTCTGTCTGTCCTTGTAGGAGCGGCTCAGAGGTATGGAGCAAGTGCTGCATGGGATTGGGTGAGGCCGCGAGCCCCCCACTCCCGTCCCTGCAGGCCCTTCTCAGACGAGCCACCTCGCTTGTGCTCAGGGACCCCGAGGGGACAGCCCTCAGAGTCCTATAACCCGGCACGTGTGCCCAGGGGTTTGTCACAGGGCGGCGGTGGCAGTGGAGGAGGTCGGCTTGCCGTGAGCAGGGTGTCGCCGTCGGCACCATGGCACCCACTGGCAGCCAGACTGGGGGGCACCGACGAGACGTCCGCTGAGCTGCCCATGGCTGGGAAGCGCCCACCGGGCATGTAGTGGGAGTGCCGGGGGCAGGCAGCGCCCAGCGGGGGTGGCGGGCAGTGGTGTGGGCCTGTCCCTGGGATGCAGACTGAGAGCCCCAGCGTGTCTGCAGTACCCGGGACGGGGACTGGGCTCCTTACACAGGCAGCTGCTGTGTTCAGTGCGTGTTGCCTGAAATGGCCTCATCGTGAGAGCCGCACTTGGAACCTGAGACTGTTGGATCTTTTAGGGAAGCCCCTGCCTCTTCCACAGCCCGAGTGGGCCATCTGAGTTGTGACATTTTCCCAGGGTGTGACCCTTACAGACCTGCAGGAAGCGGAACGGACTTTCAGCCGGTCGCGGGCTGAGCGACAGGCTCAGGAGCAGCCTGGCCAGAAGCCTGTGGGCACTGAAGGCTTTGAGGGGCACACCGAGAAGCAGAAGCCGCCCGCCGTGCCCGCCACAGAGGCCGGGGAGGGCCGCCCACCTGGGGGCCGCAGTCTGGATGAAGAGGTGAGGTCACACGCGAGCCTGTGGCCACTGGGTCCTGTCTGATGGCTCACAGGACGCTGTTCACGTCTGTCTTGGGGCGGCAGCCCCGCCGGAACGGCGAGCTCAGAAGACGTCAGTCATTCTGTGGTCACTGTTTTCCTCTGGGATCAACCAAGGGCTTCTCTGTCCAGTTTCATGGAAATATAGTTGATGTAACACTGTGTGCACAAGCTGATGACTTGATGGTACTGGGACATGACTGCCATAGTAAGTTTAGTGGATGGAATTTCACTTAGCAAACTTATCCCTTAAAGGGCAATTGTCTTTCCAGTCTGAAAGGAGAGGTTACATAGTAGGATAAAAGGCAAACAGAAACATACACATTTATTGAGCGTTTTTACCAGACAGTATTTTAACTGTTGCATGTGTATTAACCTGCCTAATCCTCAAAACAGCCCGGAGGTGCACGTTGTTACTCCTGTTGAAATCGGAGGGCATGGAGCACAGAGCACGGACGGCCGTGCCTCGCCCTCCACGCCTCTGAGACCCGGCTCCCCGCTCGCTCTTAACTGTGACACTTTCCCCAGATCCGCACACCTGAGGGCCCAGAGCTCGCGAGTCCCCTGCCACACGCCGCTGCGGGGCGGGCACCTGGCAGTGCCAGTGGTCAGAGGTGCGGTCCTGCGTGGGGTGACAAGCTCCTGCTTACTGCTATGGCTCCATGGGCACCGTGGCTCTCAAAAGGGCCCCCGCTGGGATGCTCAGTTTCACGGTCACCACAGTTCCAGGAGAAGGAGATGTTGTTCCAAGTCCGAGTGGTGAGGCTGCAGCAGCTCACTGAGCTGCTGGTGTCTGTTTTGTGAGCGCCCATTACTGGGCTGTTCTGAGCACCTGACGGGCATTGTCCCTATTTCACATATGAGGAGGCTGGGGCTCAGAGAGGTTTAGTAACTTATTCAAGGTCACACAGTAAGTGCTGAAGCTAAACTTTGAACCGAGTTCTATCTGATGCCAAAGCTTACTGTACTTTATTGCTTCTGTCTTTATAACTTATAAACAAAAAAGTATGTGACCTCTACACGCAGAAAGAATTTCTCTATCTCTGCGTCTTCAGTAAACCATGTTCAGGCTTATTGTCAGGTTCTCTCGTCCTAATGCTCAGGGGAAAATGGGAATGATTTTAACGTTCCGCTGAGCCCGTGTGCCAAGTTCTGAAACTGGTGGGATGCTCAGGTAGGTCTGTGTTCTCCGAGGGCTCCACATTCTGTTTCCACATTCCTGAGATTTGCATTTGCCTGCGTAGAGCTTGCCTCTCAGCGCTCCATCCTCACCCTTCCTGTTTCCATTCCAAAGTCAGAGGGATCTTATCAGCCAGCCGCCTCTCTGGGGCTAATCCACTGACTGGCGCTGCTCCTGCTCGGTCGCTGCTCACTGAGCTCCGGCTGCCCATGAGCCCTTGGTGTAGAAAAGGCCCGTTTCCAGCAAACCTGTGCTCATCCTCTGGGCGGCCTTGACTGCTGACTTCGTATCCTGTGGGTTATTCCAGCCTGGGTGCCGTCGCCTGAGGTGTCCAGCTCAGCCAGACAAACCCACCGCACCTGTGTCCCCTTCCGCCCTGAGAGCCTCTGCCTCCACCAGTGCCCACCTGCTGCAGACGGGCAGCTCGCCGGCCCCCGGATCCGAGAGCTCAGAGACGAAGGAGACGGACAGAAGTGGTGTGTGGAGCTTCCGGGGACGCGGCCCCCCGCCCCTTCCGCCCGCCCCGTGTGCTTCCTGGGCTCACGGTTTTGTGCTTTGCTTCTCCAGCAGAAGATGAAGGAGCCAATCCGCCCTCGGACGGGCTGTCGCTGCGGGAGAGGCGGCGGCTCCGGGAGCGCCGCAGGGGCACAGGCATCAACTTTTGGACACAGGACGTAAGTGGGCATCACAGCGCGGGCCATCGTCTGTGCTGAGCTCACCCGGCGCCATGGCCGTGCGGGGGGTGGGGCGGAGCAGGAGGACGAAGCTGGTGTGGGCTTCCCCGTGGTTGTGCTGGGCCCTGCACCCCGTGCGTGAGGAGTGGGGGGCCAGACGCTGACAGCCATGGGGGCAGGTAGGTTCCGGCAGTCCCCCTCATCCCTGGAAAGTCAGCCGCGCATCCACACGAGCAGGGGCTCTGTCTTAGACGGAGGTTAGACTAGGAAGCGGGGTTCCCCCGGCTCCGTGGCAAAGTGCCTATAGCTGCAGGCACATGACGGCCTTTCGCCCACGCCCAGGCTGCACGCGTCTCTCACAGCTCTGTCGCTGGCATTTTAAAGTCGAGTGGCCAGTCACCAAGAGGCCCTGGTTGCCAGTGACTCCTTGGGAAGGTAGACAAGCCATCTGCTAGCCAAGCAATGTAGCCGTTGTCAGCTGTCACACTGCTGGGGGGATGCAAGTACTTTGCTGTCAGGGGCCAGACCAACCACTGACAGAGGTGAAGTGCTGTGTGGGTCTCCAGGACTCCCCTCCCAGCTGCCACGTGGTGACGTGCCCCCGTCTGCCTGTGCAGCTGTCAGCCCCGCACACGCGTGATGGGCCGGCCCGTGGCTGTCGCGTGTCTGACCAGCCCTCCTATGCTCCTTCCTTTTCAGGAAGACGAAACAGCTAGCTCTGAAGATGTGACAGGAGCCGGGGTAAGTGACACGCGGGGCCTCACTTGTGGGCGCACGGTTTGAGCAGGAGGCACTGGGGGACACACAGTCCTCCTTGCCGTGTGGCAGGCAGCGTTCTCGTAGTGCTGTGCACACGTGCACAACAGCGGCCTCCGTGGCCTGGCGGGGCCTGCTCCCTCTCGTGGACGTTGCCGCTTCTATGAAGTGCACCAAGGGCTTGCATAGCAAGTGACAAGTGACACTGTTTCTCTGCAGACGTTGCTGAAAGTCGTTGCCTCTGTACGTGTGCGCGTGCGCTGTGTGTACATGCACATGTGTGTATGTGAGCTGTGTGCATGCACGTGTACATGTGTGCATCCCTGCATGCACGCATGTGTTTGTATAGCTAGAGAAGTGTGACCAGCACTTCTGTGTGGTGGACTCATGGCCGGGACTGGCCCTGGTGTCTGCGCTCAATATTGTGGCAGAGGAAGGGCCATCATAGTTTTCTGTGGTGATGACACCAATGAGTGATGCTTAGGAGGCTGGAGGCTGTGCCTGAGCCCAGCACAGTGCCTGGTTTTGTCGAAGTCCCCATTGCTAAGTCTGTGAACCAGTGAGCCCACGGCTGAGTGTGAAATCTGGTCTCTCGGCTCCTCGACAGACACGTTTAACACACACAGGGGCCCCCTGTGGGGCCTTTCGGGACGAGCATGAGTGTGGACGGGTCGAGCCCACAGCCCAGAAACCCGACAGGGTCAGAGCCTGCTCAGCTTGGGGCCTCCCTGCGCCCCAGTGTCCTCATTGGGAAGTGGGGCTGCGCCCTCGGGAGTGTCACGCAGCGAGCGATGCATTTGGGGCGTCAGAGGCCTTTCCTGGCCACAGGTCCCCGAGTCCTGAGGGCTGAGGTTCTGGGCACTACCGTTTACCTGAGTCGTGTGATGTGACGTTTCTTATTAATTTACCCACAAAGAAGTGCCCTGGGCCCTCCCACGTGTCAGCTCCTGAAAAGACACCTGGTGAATTCTGAGAAATAGACTTTAGAAGTGGGGAAAGATGGGCATGGAGAGGTAGCCCTGAGCCCAGGGGCAGGCGTCCCTGCTGGGCGGTCCTTGTCCAGGACGCAGCCCTGGCCTCCCAGACAGTCACTGTTCTGCGCACACCCCTCTCCTTGCAGAAGCAGCTGCCCGCTGTCCCACTGGCCGCGGTCCTGTGCAGCCTTCCCCCATCGGGGCAGCCTGCCGTGGCTGCACTATCTTCCGGCTCAGGCAGTGTCTCTGCATGTTGTTACGTAACCTCACAAAGCCCCTCTCTCTGCTGGAGGCCCCAGGACTTTCTGTCCCTGCCCGCCCCTGGGCTGGCTCTCCTCGCTGTCCTTTTAGGTAAAATCCCAGGCTGCTGCCTTCCGCTCTCTGGCCCGATTGCCTAATATGGTAAGGTATGTCCCGGACAGGCTGCCGCACGATAGGGCCCCCGCGGAGTGAGTTTACAGACCCGGGAGGTGACTTGTTACTTGTTCAGTAGTGATGTTTCTCACAGTCTTCCGTACGACCACCACCGTTTTCTAAGCAAGACTCTCTCAATGTAGTGCAGTGAGCGAGTACCAGGACTTCCTCCCTCAGCCCCAGGGGCCAGCTTACCCAGCGGGGGAGGGTCTCCAGAGGGTTGAGGCGTTTGGTGATACAACCAGGCTCCCAGGACAGAGCTGTGCACGCAGCGTGTGCGGGCTCAGTGTGAGCATGTGGTGTGCGTGGGCTCAGGCGGCGTGCATGTGCTCAGGCGGCGTGCGCAGATGGTATGTGCGGGCTCAGGTGGCGTGCGTGTGCTCAGGCGGCGTGCGCGGATGGCATGTGCGGGCTCAGTGTGAGCACGTGGCATGCGTGGGCTCAGGCGGCATGTACAGACAGCATGCGCGGGCTCAGGCGGCGTGCGTGTGCTCAGGCGGCGTGTACGGGCTCAGGCGGCGTGCATGTGCTCAGGCGGCGTGCGCGGGCTCAGGCAGCGTGCGTGCGCGGTGTGTGCGGCGTCCTAGAGGTTGGGGGCACACGTGTGCAAGCAGCCTCACAGCTTGCGGGGAGCTGCCCTCCACGTGTCCTGAGGTCACCGGTACTGGCCCCAGGTCTGCTCAGGAGGGTCAGCGTGCTATCATTGCGCTTCTGCAGGGAGGGTCCTGCCAGCCCCCTCCCCGCCCGCCACCCCCTCTCGGGCTGCACAGACCAGACTGTCCTAGAGCTGAGTTGCTCTTGGCATCTTCCTTTTAAGGACTCGATTAATTTTAGGTCGTGCTATTGCCAAGGAGGCCTCACTCAGTGTCCATGCTCATGTCTGTGCCTTCGAGACCCTGTGATTGCTGGACCCACTATCCCGTGAGTTCTGCTTCAGTCAGAAATCTGTAAGGTAGAGAGTCGCTGGCTCTCACCTTAGCGGGTCAGGCTTGGCTCAGATGTCTTACCCAGGGACGTGGACGGCTTATGAGCCACTGCGGTCCCGTCCCTTTCCTGTCCTCGTGTCCTGCTGCCTTCAGGGCCACAGTGGTGCTAGTGTTCTATGACCTATGTCTTTGTTGGAGGGACATGGATGAGCTTGACACTCACCTGGAATTTCTCTCATGGTTATGAGGGTGACACATGGTATTACAGGAAGTGTGAGAAGCGTTGAGAAGTTGGTGTAAAGCGTGGTTCTCAAGAGCCGCAGGGGCATCGCTGGAGGAGACTGTGAAACGCCTGGGCCCCTTGCCAAAGATCACGGGGAGGGGCAGAGATGCTACATGTCCTCACACGTGTCTTCACGTCTGTCCTCATGTCTGTCCCCACACGTGTCCTCACACATATCCCGTGTACCCCCACACGTCCTCACACATGCCTCCACATCTGTCCCCATATGTGTCCCTGTGCCTGTCCTCATGTGTCCTCACACGTGTCCCGTGTAACACAGTTGTCCTGCGCTGGCTTGATTTCTGACCATCTCGCTGAGCAGCCATAGAGGGGCTCCTCTCTATAATATTACCTGAGTCCAAAACCAAACTTGATTTTATGTATAAATTCACATTTTGTTGGCAGAGGGAGGCTCTAAAAATCCAGCCACGTGTAAGCTGAGGAAGTACTGCTCTTCGTCTCCCTCATCCCTGACAGCGGTGCGTGTACGTGCATGTGTGCGTACATGCGTGCGTGCGTGTACGTGCACAGATGGCCACTGCCCAGGGCTCACGGAGTCTGCCTCCAGGGGGTCCTGTGTGGAGCCCCAGCCCCAGAGGCTTCACGTGCTATCTGGGGCTCAGCCAAGGACTTGTGTAGGGGCCACGCCTCTCACGAGTGGCTTTCCTTGTGTTTCTTCACATTATTGACTTTTTATGATTTTAGTTAAGTTTCATGTCTATGAATTTCACTTCAGGGTAGTAGAGAGTTAGAAAATGCTTGTTACAGAGAAGATTGCTTCTGATATAAAAAACAAGAAAAAAATGCTCAAAGTCCTACCACTCCAGAGAAATTAACATTCTGGAGAACTTCCTGATGGTATCTTTTTTTTTAATTGTTAAGAAGCGGGTCGTTGGAGGCTGAGCGCTGGGCCTGTTGTCACTGTGTGGCTGTCTTCAAAGCACTTGTGTCCAGCTCTTTCATCTGAGCAGCAGCCCCCACAGGCTCCGATTAGACCCCTCAGCCAGGGCTCCAAGCTGCCTGGCTGCACAGGTGCTCACTCCTTCTGCTGATGGTGTGGCTGCAGCGCTGACCACGGCCCAGGCCTCACTCAGCAGCTCTGGCCCATGATTGCGGGGAAGCCCGAGTGTGGGGTTTGCAGTCTTTCAGCAGATGGACTGTTCACAGACTTTCCAGCAGGGGTGTGGGGTCAAGGGAGGGACAGAGGAGCCTGTGGGGTGCTGTTTCCGTAGGACCTCAAGGTGGGGTGGTTAGGAAGCACGTGTAGAGAGGAGCAGTTGCTATGGTTCCATCTGTTTTCAGTCAGCCAGGTTCAAGGATCAGACAGCAGCCCTTTAGTGACATGAATTTCTTTCATAGAAAAACCATAGTTTTATATCCAAATATGACCCTTGGAGGCACATGCATGCTCAACATGTATGTGTAAACCTCATACATGTAAGTTGTGCCTTAACAGACTGTGAGCTTTTTAAAGTACTATGGTAGACTTTTTATGCTTTGAAATTTTTGGGTTTCTTAGTTTGAACTTACACCTTAAACTATGCCACTGTTATTGGCCACTAAAGAAAGGAGGAGTTAAAAACCCATTGGAAACAGCTCAAACCAAAACACTTCAAGTGGTCTCGGAGCTTATAGCTCTGGTGACATTTCTCAAACTTTGTTCAGGTGATAGCAGTTTAAGGGAAGGTGGCACGTCTGGGTGTCATACGAAGATAACCAAGTAGAACGTGCTGTGGAGTCTTGGTTGGGGCTTTCGGAAGGGACGTGTGACACAGGGGAGCCAGTGTGCTCTGCCCAGCGTCCGGGCCACCATCGCAGGCCGTGGGTGGCCGTCGGTGCCTGTCCCCGCAGCCTCGGTGTGGGTGGCGGGGACAGCAGGACCGGCCTCGCCTCCATCTCAGGGCCCCGCGGGGAGAAGTGCAGGAGCCGGAAGGCAGTGCACAGTCGGCCAGGATGCGGGGGCGCACGGGGGGAAGGGGGGCAAGAGTCCCTAAGTCATAGAGCCGGCAGCCGGAGACTGGTCCACACATGCGGCGGGCGACGGGCCCTGAGGGACGCACCTTCCAGCGGGCGCTGTAGGGCGCTGGGGACACAGGAGATGGGCCTGCGGGGAGGCCTGGGGCCCGGCAGCTGGGAGCGCGGCAGTGGGCGTGCTCCGGCCGGCCCCGCCCCGCGCCCACATCCGGGGTCTTCCGTCCGGCCGCCGGCCCCGCCCCCGGCCCCGGCCCCGGCTCCGCTGCTCGTTCCCGGCGGCTGCAAGCCCCGCCCGCGGGTCAAGCTCAGGGCAGAGCGCGGGTTCCGGGGTTCCGGGGGGCGGCGGTTCCCGGCCGGCGGGCGGGTCCTGCGGCGGCGTCGGGACGGGGCCGGGCGTCCGGGGAGCCCGCCGGCCGGAGACCACGCCTCCCGGGCTGCCGGCGCCCCCTGGCCCGGCGGGGCGGCCTCCCGCCCCTATTTAGCGCGGCCCGGAGGCCGGGCGCCCCCAGTGCGGAGCCGCGGCCGCGCCGGAGCCATGGCCTCGCTGTCGGCCCGCAGCAAGGAGCTCCTGCGGGGTCGGAAGTCGCTGCCGGAGGCGCCGCCCGCGTCCCCCTCCGCGGCCGCCCAGACGCTGCGAGTGAGCGCGGGCGGCGGGAGCCACGCGGGGCGCGTCCCGGGAGGCCGGCCCGGCGGGGCCGCGGGTGGGGGCGGGCGGCCCGGCTCAGCGCGGGGGCAACACTGGCGCCCTTGCCGCCCCGCGGCTGTAGGCACCCGCCGCCCGTGCTCTGGGCCAGGGCGCGGCCTCGGGGGGACGGGCTCCCCACCGGCCTCGGGGCCCGTGAGTGAGCCGGGAACCTGCGCCGGGGCTGGCGACGCTCGCAGCCCCGCTCCTGGGCCACCGGGAGACGCGGCGAAGGCCCCGAAAGCCGGCGCTGACCACCGGCGGCCGGGAGGCCCCTCGCCTGGGCAGGGGCGGGTCCGCCGCAGGCCTCGCACGGCGCCTGCAGAGCCGCTCGGGGGCGGCGCGCGTGGGCTGCGGGTGGGACGGCGGCTCCTTGTTGGGGAGCCAGCGGGGGCCTCACAGGCGAGGCGCCGGGGCCCTCGGCCCTGATGCGGGGCGCTGTGTGGTGAGAATGTGCAGGAAACCCCGACAGACCCGGCGCCGGTGACCCCAGCCCTGCGCGCTGTCCGCCCCGTCCAGCCACCCGCAGGGCGTTGGGCTGGGACCCAGCCCGGGTTCTGGTTGTACTGAAGGCGTTTGGTTGTGAAGCTGCTCCATTCATAAGTGCCTTTGTGGGCGCCCCAGAGGGGCTCCCATGTACCGTCCCCCCCCCCCCGGGTTCTGGGGGGCTGCTGCCCCCACCCCTCCGGTCGAGGCCCACAGCGGAGCCCCCTCCCTTGGTGACGGTGCCCCCGGTCCCTCCCTGTCCCCACAGGGCCCCTTGTTGGCTTCACACTGAGCACAGTCCCCCCAGCAGCGTGTGACACTGTGGGCACTCAGCGAGCCTGTACCCTGCGCCTGTTGCCCCTGCTCTGTCTCTGTCCCAGCTGTGCCACCACCCTCCTCGCACCCACGTCTCAGCCAGAGGCCGCACGGGAAAGCGTGAGAGTCTGGATGCGGGAGCGGCTTCCAGAAGGCTGCTTCCCATGTCGGGGGTCAGGGGCTGTGAGCTCCTGCCTTAGCCTTACTGTGACCCACAGCAGGTCCCGGGTCCTGAGGCTGCGGTAGGGGGTGCTGCTTTGGCGTGTCCCTCACACGGTCCAGTCCTTGGGGTTAGGGTGCTCTCTGAACTTGGCTCTGAGGCCCAGGCATGACCAGTGGTGGCGTGAAGGCGGCCCCGGGGCGCCGTCTGCACTCTAACCCAGCATCGCTGTGGTTTCCTGAAAGGAACCGCCATCTGTATCACCCCTGGGGGGAAACGGGGTACACCCGCGTCCCTGCACTGCACTGGTGTGCACGGCCGCACACCTGAAGGTGAAGGATGTGTGAAGGGTGCGGGAAGAGCTTGGGGAGCCTCGGGAGCCCAGATGCAGACATGGTCGAGGCCCCGAAACCCGAGACGCAGGAAGTGGGGGCCGTGTCTGCAGGCGGGGAGGGAACTGGCTGGCGGCAGAGACCCTGGGGGGCCCGGGCTCCCACTCCTCGGAAGGCAGACGCACTCAGACTTGTCGCTGGAGGCTGCAGGGTTAGAGGCCTGGCCACCAGGCTGGTGTTCGGGTCCTGAAAGCAGCCTGACGGGAGCAGCAAAGGAAGGTATGGTTTCCTTCCCCGTCTTGCTTACCGGCTAACTGTCCAGGGCTCCCGTATAAGGGAAACGTGCTGCTGCTCGGCTGGGGACGCAGCTGCTCCCTGCTCTCAGGGCTCAGGAAGCAGCGGGCGACCGTCAGCTCCAGCCCCGACAGGCGTCCTTGTGCCTAAGGACACTTAGCAGTACAACGACACTTCTGTCACTAGAGAACTGAGACCTGCCCTCACCTACATCAGAGCCCCTGTGCCTGGTGGTCGCCCAGAGGCCGTGCCGCTGACGCCCTCGCCAGCAGGACCCCTTACTCACGGGGCACGGCCGTGTCTCCCAAGCCAAGGCTGCCGTGTTCCCTGGTTTGTGTCACAGAAATAATCCTTGTTCTCTCCATGCAAACCATGCTGTGAACCGAGGTTCCTAAAGGGCCCCTCCCGGGAGGCGAGTGTCCATCACACATCCCCAGTCTGGTCTCAGCCCCCCGGCTCCACGATGGTCGCCGTTCCCACTGTGCCCCCCACACACATCCTGCCGGTTTGGCCTCTTGACCCCCAAAAGCGAAATCATTTTCCTAAACAGTTCTGTTGACATCCACACGAGGCTCACACTAGGCCGTACCTCTTTTGTCTCCAGCAACTGGGGAGCTCCCCAAGTGACATCTTCCCCCCGACTTCTGGCTGGGGCGGCAGGGGGACTCCCGGTCCCCTGGGCTCTGGTGGGGCCCTCGGCGGAATGTGTTTGTGTCTTAAGGCTGAGTTGCTGCTCACACCCTGAGCCACCCGTGGCCTGGTCACAGTTAGTGCAAAAGGCTCCTTTGGACCCAGGTTCCCAGCCGCGCACGCGGTGACTAGTTTTGCCAGTAGATCCTCAGACGCCCCCAGCTCTTGCGTCTGTCACTGTGAATAGTGCTGCGTCTCAAGCTTGTAAATTCCATTAATTTAGAAACTAGTTGACCTAGATGATGTAGCATTTTAAAATTGTCTTGAAAGCACGAGCCAGGAATCACTAGTCAATGTTCTCAGTTATTTTTGCCAACTTAACAAAACGCGTCCCAGTACAGGCCCCCCAAGACAAGACCCCGAAGAACGTCCAGAGTGCAGGGCTTGGGTAATGTTTGTGCTATTGAACAGTCTTGAAGCAGGTGGGTCATCAGTCGGACTCTGGACTCTCAATGCGACAGAGTCCGTTGATGTGGCTGGTGGTGGTGGTAACGAGGTTTGACCTGTGTCCATGGACCACGGCAGGAGATAGAGAGGCCGTCACCTCCAGGTGGGTTAGGGCAGCTGCTCTCAGGAGCGGCGCTTGGCCCGGAGCCTGAGGGGCTGCAGGGGTGGCATCCCCTCTGCTCCGTGGCAGCTCTGAGCACTTGCCACGAGCTCATTCTGTGCACCTCACGCCTCTGGGTGCCACAGGCTGGCATTCACTTGTCATTTTGCTTCAAAATCCGTTCTCGTGGAATGAGGAGCATTTGGGTGAATGATGCTAATTAAGGGTACAATCTGTTAAACATCTTTCTTTCTCTAATTAAAACCACTAGTGCATTGGGGTTTTTAAATTCCACTCAGAAAAGTCAATGAGCAGTCATTCTTTCACTTCTGGTCTAGGGGACTCGGTAGAAAGTGGAAATGGTGAACATAGGCGGCAAACGCAGGAGGCAGAAAGGGTGTCGAGGTGGGGAACCGTTTCCCTTTCAGGTACATCGAGTTAGAGGCACTTGGGGACTGTGTGTGTGTGTGTTGTGGTGACTATGTCACAGCCACCAGCGTTAGTGCTCTGAGAACGCAGAAACTTAGGGGTCAGTTCAGGGTCAGTTGTGCTAGGAGCTGAGGTTCCTAATTTCATTTCTATTTTCAGTACAAGACCAGCCACATGATCAGGGGTGGTTTTTCCCAACTTTGAACAAGTTCCCACATCTTTCAGCACGGCTGCTGACTCCTTCTCTCGGTCACATAACATTCGCGGGAGCTGGGAATTAGCTGAAGACCAAAGGGGCAGCTGAGGTGGCCCTTGTCTGCCGTTCACTCTGCTCCTGCTGGGGCCCTGCCTGCGTCGCAGGGGCCGTGACCGCCCTCTGGGCCCCTCTGGTCAGGGAGCCGAGCCAGCGGGATGGGGCCGGGGCGCGACGTGTGTGGGTCGGCCTTCCTGTGGCCGCGTCTGTGCGGGCTCCCCATCCGCTCTCGGGGGCTGCGGCCGCCCAGGCAGCAGCCGGGAGGGTGACGAGGGACGAGCCCGCTAAGCGCGCGGCCGGGACCGGGGGTGGGGGGTGGGCGGGGGGCCGGGGGCGCAGCCGGGACCGGCGTGGGGGCCGGGGGCGGGGGGCGCAGCCGGGACCGGCGGGGTGGGCGGGGGGCCGGGGGCGCAGCCGGGACCGCCCGGGGCCGGGGGCGCACCGGGGGCCGGGGGCGCAGCCCTGTCAGCGGCTGGTGTCTGCGGAGCAGGGGCCATGTGCCCAGGCTGCGCCCCCGCCGCAGCTGCTGTCCCGGGACGGACCCCGAGGACACGGTGCGGACAGCAGCACAGCGACCGCTGAGGCCGCGTGGCCCGTGCGCGCCCGCAAGAACCAGCAGCGCGCAGGCGCGTCTGCTCCTGGGGGGGCCGGTGAGCGCGGGTCCCCCCTCAGACGCGGGGACGTGCGCGTGGTGGCGGCGGGGACGTGCGCGTGGTGGCGGCGGGGACGTGCGCGTGGTGGCGGCGGGGACGTGCGCCTGGTGGCGGCGGGGACGTGCGCGTGGTGGCGGCGGGGACGTGCGCGTGGTGGCGGCGGGGACGTGCGCCTGGTGGCGGCGGGGACGTGCGCGTGGTGGCGGCGGGGCCGCAGGAGGGGCGGCCAGGCGGGGACACCGCGCTCCCCGACCTGCTACAGACTCGGCGGGGAGCGTCAGCGCCGCCGCCAACCGCGCAAGCGCGCGGCCTCGTGACGCACACGACGCTGTGGTCACGCAGGGTGTGCGGCGCTCCGGGTCACGCGGGGTGTGCGGGGCTCTGGGTCACGTGGGGCTCCGGGTCACGCGGGCTCCGGGTCACGTGGTGCGCTCTTCCCCCAGCGAGTGGGCGCTTTCGGGGCCTCCAACCCCGTGCAGTCGCCCCTGCAGCCGGTCGCCCCGCACCTGGTGCCTCTGCGTCGTAGGTTAGTTGGGTCGTGTGTGTTTTAGGGGGAATTCTTGCGGTTGTGGGAGTTCTGAAAATGGCTCCCCAGCAGCATGCTGGCCTCACCCCCAGAGCTCGTAAGTATGAGGAGACCGGTCCCCCCAGATGGTGGTGTTTGGCCCGGGGGGCTTGGTCTCATCTGACCCTTCACAGCAGGCGCTTTCTGGGCTGGGGACAGAAGCAGAGAGACCCGATGAGGGGCTCAGGGAGCCGGCGGCGGCCGAAGACCAGGGCTCGTGGGCAGGACCCCCGCGTAGCTGACACCCAGCGCGGCATGAGGCCCACGGCGACGCAGCCCTGCTGCCGAGTGAGCAGCGGGCTCACTGTCCCCCAGAGCCCGGCCGGCAGGGGCCGAGCAGGGAGCCCAGTGGGGCCCGCTGGACCGCGGACACGCAGTCACTAGCCTGTGCTCGTTTGTCACGGCAGCAGCAGAAAACCGATGCAGGTGAAGACTTGGGGACCTCGCATGTGGAAGGCAGGACCTGATACGGCCCCGTCACCGCCTGTGCTGGCACGTCTTCGCGTAAACCTTGGACGTGTTCGCTGTGCCCCATGTGTATTTACAAGCGTGCGGGTCCCCAGCGGTACCCCTGGAATAGCAGACTCAGAGGTCAGTCAGCTCAGGGCGGGAGACCGGCTCCCCCGGCTGGAAGCCTGTGCCCCCCAGACACATCCCAGAAGCCACAGTGGTCACCTCAGCAGGTTGCGGGTTCCGGTCCGGTCAGTACACGGATGGGTTTGCAGCAGCCCCGAGAGCCCGAGCGGCTCACCAAGGCCCTGGTCTGAGAGCCGAGCGGGAGCGGGGGGCCCAGAATAGCTCGGATCAGCCCCGGCCGGGGAGCCAAGAACATGACACGAAGCATCCGGCGGCGGGGCCCCTCTGCGGGGAGAATGGGAGGCGGCGGCTCCCACGTCGCTGGGCCAGGCCCGTTTGGGGCTCACGGCGGACACGTGATTTGGCCCCATTCCTGTCCCTCGGGCTCAGCCTCCCAGAGCCGCCCTTCACTGTAAGCTTGGTCAGAGGAGCCTGGTTTCGCTACGTGCCTTTCTGGACTCCTGGTAGCTTCCAGGCTAAAAGCTCTCGTGGGGTTTTCTCCAGTGTTTGGAGAGCACCACGCATTTCACAAAAAAACCCAGCCCCGTCCTGTGCTCCCGGGACCGCCCTCGGACTCGGTGGTGAACTTGGCTGTTCTGTAATTAGAAACAGTTCCCGGCCAAGGAGGTCGTCATGGGAGAACCTCAGGAAGGAGCCTGCTCTTAGATTTCGAGCATTTTTAAATCTCTGGTTGATCTAATCCTTTTATTTCTATCTTCTGTACTCATACTGGTTTCTGGGCAGCTTTTCATCTCTGCCCCATGGTTCCATTCACAGTACCTGTCGCCCCCAGTTGGGCCATAAAAGCTGTGAAAACAGTTCCTTCTCAGCTCACAGAGAGAGGGGGGGGGGGGGGCCGGAGCCTGTGCTTGGGGACCTCCCCCTCTCTGCCGCCTCCCAGGCCGACCTCTGCACCCTTCAGAGTCACTGTCCTGCCTCCCGGGTGTCACTTCCTGGCTCCTGCTCTCCAGCTGCTCCCCGCCCCCTGCCAGCAGCTTTGTGGACCCAGGAGCAGCTCCCGTGACCGCGACGTGTCGTTTGAGCGACAGCAGGACAAAGAGGGGAAACAAGTTAGCAACTCTCCTCTTTTTACCCAAGAAACCTGGTGTCTTCCCTCAAGCACCAGATTATCCAGGATGCCAAGACGCCAGGCCCCCGAAGTAACAGCAACACTAGAGGAGAAGCTGGCGGCGTCCCACCAGGGAGATGCAGGAAGTGTGATCTGGAAACCTAGGCCGAGCCGGGAACTGAGCCCTGAGGCGTGTGCACCCTGAGCAGGTGCCTTCTAGCCCGTTCCGTTCCGTGAGGGCCCTGAGCAGGCGCCTTCTAGCCCGTTCCGTTCCGTGAGGGCCCTGAGCAGGCGCCTTCCAGCCCGTTCCGTTCCGTTCCGTGAGGGCCCTGAGCAGGCGCCTTCCAGCCCGTTCCGTTCCATGAGGGCCCTGAGCAGGCGCCTTCCAGCCCGTTCCGTTCCGTGAGGGCCCTGAGCAGGCGCCTTCCAGCCCGTTCCG
>PVKE010026220.1:0-22472 GCA_004027555.1 Craseonycteris thonglongyai
ACCTGTGGAATGAAACTATGTGGAAAAACCAATGATGTGCAACTATGGAGACTGCTCTGGGACCTCCTCCTTCTCCCTGTCTCTGTCTCTGTCTCTCTCTTTCTCTGTGTCAAAAACAATAAAAATATATCTTAAAAAAAAAGATAAAACCATTTTGGGTAAAGTAGTAGAAGAGCCAGAAGGTTTAACTTGGGCACATTTCTCTTACAAACGCAAACCAAAACCTTGGATTTTTCCTATGGTCTCACCATCTGCAGTAAAGCTGTATGGAAGAAAGCCAGAAAGTAAAAAAAGAAAAAGATAGGTGTTGGGAACTGTATAAGAGGTTTTTTTTTTTAACCCTAAAGATTCTTCTGTTTTGTTTAAACAAAGCTTTTCTTTTCCCAGACATCCTCAGGAATAATTAAATTTCCAGTATTAAACTGAATTGCTGTATACTATTGGAATTAAAATGTTATTAGCTGAGAAAAATTGTTTTCTTTTAAAATAATAATGGTTTGGCACATTCTTAAGGAAATATGTTTCTTGATCTAAAATATTTTAGATGTCTTGAGTCTCAGAGTTTTTTCCTTCCCCCTGTGGAAAATTATTTCTAATATGATGATGAGAGTCAATGAGACAACATTTATAGAAATTAAATTAGCAAACTTTAATAACTTTTAAAAAAAGGAAAACCAAAGTGAAATACTTTCAAGATGTCACCTTCCTGTACATACATTCAGTGATAAAAGTGTTGCTTGATTTGTGAGATGTGTGAGAGTTGGCAACGGGGCAGATGGTTGTGAAATGAACATAATACATTTGGAAAAGTATATAAAGAAAAATAATGGTGTTTGGTATATTCTGTGATTATTAAGAAGTTATTATTATATTTTTCTCTAACTTCAATCTACTAAAAGTCATTAAGTGCTCCCTAAGAGATTTGAGAATAATTATAAAAACAATGACCCAAATAAAACTTTACATAACAAAAACTAAAGCAACTCCTTAAGACTGTTCAGTATAATTATATATTTTCCTTGGAGTATAAATTCTGGCATTAGACTTGGCAATTGTATTTATTTGTACTGTTTATTTGCTGTGGAGACCAGACCTCACACCAGCTTAATAGTGAGATACATGGTAATTGTTTCCTTGAAAGAGACATCCTAGAAGTTCTTATGCTAAAATAACATTTTGGTCCTTATATTTAATTAAAAAATTGAGAAAAATATGAATTCTTGTATGAGTTAAATAAATGACTAATGTATTTTAATTATCATGACATTATTGATATGTTATTGTTACTTTGGATGTTTAAGGAAATTTACTAAACTCAACATTTTAACATTTCTGCTTTAAGATCCATGATCAAAACTTTTTGGACATCAGCAATGAAATCATTACTTTTAGGATTTAAAGTTAGTTCTGTCATCCATTTTTCTAGTAGGGAGGTGAAAAGAAAACATTATTGATGCTATAAACAAGAACATTTTATACTTAGGAGAAGTAGGTAATTACTTCTATGATTAATATTTGTAGATGCTCAAGAAGGTTCATTTCTTTCCAGATTTCCTCTGTATTTGACTGGCTGACACTTAGCATGCTACCATTTCTCTTTCATCTCTCTCATTATTATTTTGCTTCTTATTGAGAGACAAGGAACAGAGTCACATATATGCCTCATTTGTCATTTCTCTCTCTCTGTGGATAAGTTGATAGAATCCTTTCTTAAACTTTTTACAAAAGAGAGAAGGATGTAGATGTCATAGGTAGAGTGTAGTGGACAGAACAAAGGAACCCAGAAAAGGGATAGAGAAGAGCCATATGAAATTGTTACCTACTTCCTAAATTAACTGGGAAACGATTTTATGTGTTACTAGCCAGCTTTGCAGAAATAATGAGAAAGTCAATAGGAAGCACTTTCTGGATCTAACCTTGGCCTCCCCTTCACTTTTTTTTTTAAAGATTTATTTTTATTGTTATTTATTTATTTATTTATTTATTTATTTATTTTTATTTTTGACAGAGAGAGAGAGAGAGAGAGAGAGAGAGAGAGAGAGAGAGAGAGAGAGAGATACAGAGACAGAGAGAGAACTGAACTGGGGGAGCTCCCAGTTCAGCATATGGTTCCGCACGGGCCGGGGCCAGGATTCGATCCCCGGTCCCCAGCGCTGCAAAGTGAGCACTCAACCCACTGAGCCATCCCGGCTTCCCCCCCTTCATTTTCTTAGGTAGATTTAAAGTCCCTTTAAATCGCTTTGGAATAGCGTTGGTCTAATTTCTTTCCAAACCATCCAAATGTATTTCTCAAACACTCCAATGTCTTGTTTTTTTGGTTCCCTTCAGGTGAAAAATGATTGAATCATTTTTAAGTCAATAGCTTTTAATCTTCAGGGAAATGAATCTCTTCACTAGTCTACACAAAGATTGTAAGAAACTGGCTTGACTAAATGTTAAAAGTTACATGCACATTGATGCAGACAGTGTGGCACATTTATAATTTAACTGCTAATCAAATATTTGTTGATTTCTTAAAAGAAGTATCAATATTGAACTTTTCTTCCTGGATAGGACTTAGGTATTTAAGTTTTCTTTTTAGCTGTTAAAGATGTGTATGTGGTAAATAGCATCACCACCTGGCACCTACTGCTAAAGTCCAAAAGCAAATATTTTTGGGTCACATCATCAGAACTGGTGAAACTCAGCATGTGATAAGAGGTATTGGGGTGAAAGGGGAGTGGGGAAAAAATCTTGGATGCTTATTCTGTTGCTTATCATTAGCTGCTGCGAGGAAGCAGCATGTGACCCTGAGAAGTGACTGCAACATTAATCAGACTTTCCAGATGCTCTTGAGTATTCTTACTCCTGTGCTAGAGAGAAAAAAAAAAAAAAAAAAATAGAGCCCTTGGAACTGGGCCACTTTCTCCAGCTTTGGCAGCTGCTCATGGCTGAGTTTGAGGGGGTGGGGGATGGAGTTGGGATTAATTCTAGCTCCAGAAGCTGTATGGGAGACATGCTTCCTTTTATGGGATTTAAAGTAATTCTGTGGAAAAAAGTTTCTAATTTTATTTTATTTGAATAATTCTAAGACGTACAGAATTAGACGATAGAATTGAAAGATTTCCTTAGACATTCAAGCCTCGAACTTTTTAGGTGAGAAAATTAAGGTCCAAAGAGTGTAAGGAATTGCCAAACTTCCAAAGCCAAGTTTGTGTAGGGCCTTATATTTTCGTCTTTGTTGATTTTTGAATAATTTCACTACAGGAGAGTCTTGATTTCACAAACGTAGAGATTTTGGTTCTATGTTATGTTATGTTACATTATCATATTATGTTTTATGCTATGCTGAATGTTCCATTGTGGAACACAAACAAAATATCATTTCTAGGGCTGTTTCCTCAGTTTAGAGTCCATAAAGCTGTTTGTTCATTACCCACTTTTCCAACAATGGGGTTACTTTCTTCTTTTTCTTTTCCAAACAAATTTCTTATGGCTCTGAACATTAGGTAGAGCTTGAACAGGAAGCAGAGTGTTTCTTATGGTCCCTACAAATGTAGTTCTCCCCAGCCTGTCAGTACATGTCCCAGAGAACCCACTTAAGTTTTCCCTGAGATTGTCCCCCCTCCCCCACCTCTGGGATTCTCACGTAAATGGCAGACTGATTGGTGGTGTGATTTTTTGTTTCCATTCCTGTTGTTGCATCAGATATTCTGAGCCTCTGATTTTCAATTAGATGTCAAGGAGTGACCTCATGATTTATGGCCTGGTTGCCCGTGTGTTTAGTTCTGTTCCCTTTTCCTGTTCTGCCTATTCTGTTGGGCCCCTTACCAGTGAGCCTGCTTGGTCTGTTTCCTATACTGTGAAAATAAACGTATTCTTCTCTTGCTGCATTGCCTTGTTTGGATCTCTGTGAAAGGTTATACTTTAAAATGCTTCCCCATGATAGGCTCTTTTAGGTCTTTGCAATGAAACAATTAAATCTCACACTTTTCATTATCTTGTTCGTATTATCAAAACTACCTTAATGAGAACTACTAAGACAATCTCATTTGCTTGGTGTATGAACTCCAGAGGTTTCTTTGCCTTAATATCCTGATTCAATTTAATTATGTGTTAAATGGTTGATTTGACCTTCAGTTAAATATTTCCAACTATTTATGAAAATGACAGCCAATTAAAGACTGACAGTTCAAATATACAGTCAGACACCTTTTCAACAGGTTTTCTTTTACCCTAAAATCTTGGTGAAGTATTGTTAGTCTTTGGAGAGCTACTTGTCAGACAGTGATATAGAACAATAGCTACTTTTTCTCCCTGGCACCTTGAGCAAAGAAATTTTTAACCAAAGGTTTTTGAACTTTCTTTTTTTAATTAAATCTTGCTCAGAAAAGAAAAGAAATATAATGACCTCCCCACTTTCCACCAGCCTCATCCTCTACGTCCTTGGTCCTTGAAAAAACAAATCAGAACATGGTTTAAATATTACAATTTTAAACAGCTATAACGTTTATATGGAACTTGAAAATTGGGAGTGGGTTATATTAAAAAAAATAAAATAAAATTAACTGTTTAAAACCCAGGATTCAAATAGGTACAGTATTTTGGGGAAGGGGAGAATTCGTCAATGTAAATTAAAATTATTTCTCTACTCTTATAGGATTCAGTAATTCTACTCTAGAATTTATCCCTTGAAAATAAATGATCAGAGAGAAATGTACAAAATGTACAAAATGTATGTATAAGTGTGTTAATTACAGTGTAATAGTGAAATACTGACAACAATCTAAATGTCAGACAATAGGGCAATGTTCAATAAATCATGATGGATCAATGCAGTGGAATTTCAAGCATCTTTAAAAAATGGTAAAACAGTTGTATCTTCTTTATTTGTATTTGGCATGGAAATATGTCTATAATATAACTAACAATATTACAGACAATATGTATGCTTTATAATCTAACTTTGGAACATATAAATATATCTGTGTGTATGTATGTGTATGTGTGTAGATACAAATATAAAATCTAGACAAATGTTCACCAAATTTTAAATGGTAATTTCCACATAACAGGATAAGAGATGATTTTCTAATTATTTTGTTATCTTTATGCATTTATTACTTTAAAATAATGAGTTTGTTGCTTTCATAGTCATCCCGAGGCATAGGAAAAAGCAATGGCATTGTTTATTCAAGGTCATTATTTTACATGGAGAACAAAGAAAGTATTAGTGGTAGAACTTCTTTTTGTCTACAGAGTGTGCCCCCTTTTTTCTTTGTATATTCTGAGATTAAATGCTGAATCCTTTTTTAATTATTAAATTTATTGGAGTGACATTGGTTAGTAAAATTATATAGGCTTCATGTGTACAATTTTATAGTACATCATCTATATATTGCATTGTGTGCTCACAGTTCCCCTTCTAACACCATATATTTGACCCCAATTCCCTCCTCTTATACCTCCTTCTCTTGTTACCCTGTTAACCACTGAACTGTTGTCCGTGTCTAAGAGTTTTTGTTTCCTTGTTTGTCTTGTACCTTTTTTGCTTTCAGTTTTCTATCTCATATACTAGTGAAGCCATATGACTCTTGACTTTTTTGTCTGACTTATTTTGCTTAGCATGATAAAATCATGTATCTTTTGAGCTTTTAATCCTCTGCCACTATAGGGCTACAGGTAAGTTGGAGCTGCAAAAAACTGGGTGGGTTGCTCTTGGTGACAGATACAGCAGTGTCCAGAGGACACTTTGGCAGGCATCCAGAGTGGAGGAAAGCTTTCATTGATGGGGCCAAAGTAATCAAAAGTCACACATTCATAAGACAAAAGCTGCTTGTATTAAACATCACTACAAAGTAATATCAACCCTAAATAAAGCAGAAGCTATTGATTTTTCATTTGAGCCCATAACTCTTCTCATATGAAGCCAGAAAATGGCTATTCTGAAGCATAGAATACATACTGGCTTGAAAGATGAAACTCTCCTTAGTCATGCTGAGGCATTACCACAGTCCAGATGTATAGTTTATATCTTCCAACAAATATCTGTGGGAATTATCTCCTCCCAGAAATATTAGATTTTATTTTTTCAAGTTGACTCTTTCAGGCTTCACTTTAAGCCTCTAAAGATTCCTTAGTGCTATAATGCAACTAGTCAATGTTAAAACTACCAGAATCAGAGGTGTGTAATTATCTAATAGAACTAACATGTCAAATTTTCACTCAACTTATTAACCAAAGGAGTCAAACAGTGTCATCCTTAAATGAGAACACAATGTTTTATATGTTTATAGAAACATATCTAATATATATCTATGTCTACATCTATATTCATACTTTGTACATGCACATGACAAAATTCTCTCAATAAAACCATATAAGGAAGTTCAACTATGGCTGAGTTTACATGATGACAAACATTTTAACAAACAAAGGTCAGCAATGATTGATTAATCAGCTCCTGTTTACACAGATTATCCTGTAGTAGACATAATTGGGGAAATAAATATGAGACAATGAGGCTATCAAAAGACTTCAAGAGAAAATAAAAGTTCACCATGGAGGTCAATCCTTGAGGAAAGAGCTGATGTAGACAAGAGTCTCTCTGCAATGAAATAGTAAATGTGGTTAGTGAAGAGGTCAGGTAAGAAATTATAAGTAAAGAAACCAGAAGAAAGACATAAAGGCAAGATAGATGTGAATTGTGGGAGATGGCATAGGAAAGTTGGTAAGACTGGAACTCAGAGATCAGAAAGTGAGGGTAAAACTGGTGGGACACAATGGTTACTTGTATGAACAATTCTTATTTTATGAAAATTGCAGGATATTAATCATCTTTGGCCACTGGCAGTAAAAGCAGTAGCTCTTCCCAGTCATTGTGACAACCAAAAATGTCCCACAAGTTTCCAAACATCCTTGATGGGTGATTTATCATTCCACCTTAAGAACCACTGGGCAAGATAATGAGAGCTTCTGAACGCCAGGCTGAAATGCCAGGGTGCCGTCAGGTTTTTGTATGTGAAGTAGTTCTGGTTTTATTTCCCTATTTCCTTTATGTATGCATACTATAAAACTCCTTTTCTCCACGGTGTTTACCATACCCACGTCTATTATTACCTGTGGCTTAACTTTGTTAATTCTGATTCCCAAGGTTGATCACATTACGTGCTACCTCACTCTTAGTTTATCATTGTTTATAATGATCTTTATTTATGGCAGGTTTGGGTGAAACATAGGGGCATCAGGGGGTTCATCAAACATCTGGAACAATTTTTCAAAAATTTTGGTTTTACTGAAGCCCAAACATTTTTCCAAGCACCTCTTCTCACCCCCTTTCTTCAAACTTGAAAAACACACATATTGTAGAGAACATTGATTCCATGTGTTTTTAATTCACTTTAGTTCATATCATCAAAATTAAAAAAAAAAAGGGGGGGGGATTTAGCATCCAAGAAGCCCATTGAGGCTTTAAGATAAATAAATGTTGAAAAACTTTTAAAAAGTCACATAAATATATTGAAAAAGCAACAGGATAGAGTTTTGATGAAGACTGATTGGGAATAAAATTTGGCAGAATTATTTTCCATACTAATTTATAACTTTTCATCCAACTTCCAATCCTCAGTCTGGAGAGAATGAACTGGGTTAGTTAATCTAAAAAAAAACACAACAAAATTACTGTATCAAATTTTCTACACCATGACATATATCATCATGGGGAAAATATTAAGAAACTAACTTGAATCAAATGGTCTATTAATTCTTAACATTAGGGATTTTTCTTTCTTTCTTTCTTTCTTTCTTTCTTTCTTTCTTTCTTTCTTTCTTACTTTTTTTCTTATACCATATAATTGGTAATAATGATGTAAGAAACTCTTAGGACAAACTGAAAAAATGTAAGAATTAACAAGAATAATAGTAATTTGAAAAAATAAATTGAGTCATAAGCTAGTTTATGATTGTCATATGTCAGTTTTTCTCATGATTTGAGAGACTGCAGATTAGCTTGCTGACATTAATTAACAAGTGTATAAGCACACATATAAACACACTCAGAACTATACAAACATATCTGTTCAAATATGAATGTAAAATTCACTATAACAGTTAGGCCAAAGACAATGACTTGAATAACATAGAATGGATAAAAGCCCTATTTAAAATCTATTTATAAAGTAATTGAAGAGAATTTGCAGGAAGATTACAGAGATGAATTTTGGTGTTTGAAAATAACTGAAGTTTTACTAAAGAGTAGAGTCATAGATTATTTGACAACTTGGTGAAAAATGTTTAATATAATTTGTATGAGAATGTAAATTTATTGATTTTTAGAATTTTACTTTATTGACAGAGAGAGATAGAGACAGAGAGAGGCAGAGAGAGAAGGGGGAGGGCCCAGAGCAGTCTCCATAGTTGTATGTCATCAGTTTTCAACACAGTTTCATTCCACACAGATGTCAGGGGCCATGCAGGGCAGGAACTGGGCTGGCGGGAGGCCTCCTGAATGGGAAGCACACCTCCATGGTCTGGGGGCTGAACAGGCCTCCTACACGGAAGCTTGCCAGAAAGGAACCAAATTGGGGGTCCCCCCACATGGGAAGCACACCACATTTCATCATATAGGTCCATTTGGGCTGGGACCAGGACTGGAACTCAATCCTCAGAGTGAGTGCTCAACCAGCTGAGCCCCCCGGCACCCCCTGAGAGAATATACATTTAAATGATATTATTTTTCATTTCATATCAGAAAAGATGTTTAAACTAAGAATATCCTCTGATCTTCCATATTTGTTTTCAATATTATTCAAGGTCTCCAATGGGAACGTTCATGTATTTCTCATAGAAAAGTAAAATAAATTTGAAGATGTATATCAAAAGCCCCAAAATGTTAATAATTTTAACTCTACGCTTAAAAATGAATTTAAACACACACAATCTTATATATTTAACTGAAGTAAAAATTATGAAATAATTTAAATGCCTCCAAATAAAGAAGGATTAAACATATTATTACACCCATACAATGGAAAGTTGTATATTAAAATAATGTTAATAAAATGTTTATGATAAATTAGAGAAATGGTTATGTAAAGTAAAATATAAAATATTATATCAACTTTTTAAATTACATAGAAAAAATATTTTGTGTAAAGAGCAACAGTGATTTTATTATATTTATTCCACAGCTTTGAGTCAGTATCAGTGGCAAAACTCAAGTATCCCATAGTTTCTGACTTTATTTTTGCATATGCTCCATAAGTGGAGACTATTTTTATGTTAAAGCTATCACATAAATGGCATGTAAAATTAATTTTCTTCTTTAATAAAAAAAAGGAAATTATTGGGAGAAAAATGAAGACTTTTCTTATAGTATTTGAGAATAAAAGTTATGTTGTTATTTAGTTTAAAAAAATAATTTTGAGAGAAAAATGTCTCCATATTTTAAATTACAATTTGAATTAGGTTTAATCATTTTGAAAATTAGTTTCTCCATCAAAAGGTAAATTTTTTGTTATTAACATTTTTACAGTGGATAGCTGGGATATTGAATTTGAGGGGCAAATTACATGTCCTAATGTGACCAGAGTGGTCTACCATTGCCAATAAGAGCAAGGAATTCAGTTCCTTCCCCTCCAAGGTCCCATTATTTCTCTTTTATACTTATATGAGTCTGTGTCTATTTCTTAGTGATCTAAGGAGCAGGACAGAGTTATGTAATTCAACTTTAGCTCAGTTTGCTGGCTGTCTTAAAGAATTCCTGCCTCCAGAGCAGAAGTTGCCTTAGTGAGCTTCTGCTTGGGAGACAGAGTTCCCTGTATAGCCGTCATATTGAGTTCTGAAATGATGTCTTGACTAGTTCTAGAAAGGTAGGCCTCCCCACTTTCTAAGGTACCTCTGATTTTTATCCCCCCCCTTCCCCCCACCAAATCACACACACTCACTGACTGGTGCCTTCTGGGTTCTATTATTTCCTGAGCCAGGACATTTTCATGGGTAAAAGCTACATCAGGGAAGCAAAATCAGGATGGGTTTTGGTACTCATTATCTTAAAGGTGACTAATGGGGGAGAGCTGGTGTCCAAAGGAAATGGTCCAGTGGGTAGGTAGGTAAGGCTGCTTACGAGTATTCATGTTGTCCCCATGAAGAAAATGTAGACTTGTCCAGAACCCAGGGATTGGGCTAATTCCCCCAGTTCCAACTCTCCTAAGAGTGGGAGTACAGAACCCTATCTCAAGCTCAAGGAAATGTTACGCTTTGGAAGGCTATGCCTCCAAAGTATAAGCTCCATCAACATTTTGCACTACATTAGGTTGGACCATATCAGGTTGTGATTTTTGTGGGTCACAAATGGTTAGATATTGGTAATTTCATGAGTTTCATCTAATAGTTCTTGGGACACAATGGCTCCAAGAAGGATAGGTCAAAGCAGGTTTAGGCTTGTACCTTGTAAATATTTATTTATTTATTTATTTATTTATTTATTTATTTATTTATTGTTTTTTGACAGAGAGAGAGAGAGAGAGATAGAGAGATAGAGATACAGAGACAGAGAGAAAACTGAACCAGGGGAGTTCCCAGGTCAGCACATGGTTCCACACGGGCCGGGGCTGGGATTCGATCCTCGGTCCCCGGCGCTGCAAAGTGAGCCCTCAACCCACTGAGCCATTCCAGCTTCCCCAGGATTGTACCTTGTATACTAATTTGGGTCCCTCAAGAAGCAGATGCCAAGATAGAATTAAACATGCAAGGATTCTACTAGGGGGCGATACCTGTATGAAAAGAAATATAATTAGAAAGAGCTGGGAGAGTTATCAGAATTTGATGGTAGTCTGATCCCCAAAAGAGGAGATAGGGAAAGAAGGTTGGGTGCAAGCCTCTTAGGATGCTGTATGCTCTCAGGAAGGTTTGGGAAATCTTTGTGGAATTCTTGAGTCAAAATCATTTAAAAAATGAGCCCCCCCCCATTTCCCCTAAATAGGACATTGGAAAAAAGCAACCCAGGGAGGTGTGGCCTTAGCACAAATGCAGGGAGGGGTTTCAGAGTGTGAGTCATCCACCAGGCACATTTTTATGGCCACCACATCTTGAGACTTAGAAGTGCAGAGGACATGGTGATTCAGCCCTGGCCCCATTTGCTGTTCCTTCATTCTCTACTTTCATTTGAACCCTATTCCAGGGATCTGTTCATTACTACTACTTGAGGGCACTCAAATCTACCTTGACTTTTATGGAGAGGAATTTGAGTGCATAGAAGGGGACTATGGTCCCTTTTATTCCAGAAAGCCACTGGCTCCATGGAAATTGGCCCACCCCTTTCCAGAGTTCTGCACAACAGAGGAGTGATTGCTTTAATAAATACATCAAAAGTCCCCTATTCCATATTTTCAAGGGTGACATTCAGTTTGACAAAAATTTGCAAAACTAATAGAGGTCATATGCTTACACTGACCTCTTGAATGCCTGCATAGCATATCTAACTGTTTTGTTTTCTCCATGAAGAGGAAAAATGACCCTAATAGAGCTCCCAGCTGCATAGCAATAGCCTATTATAAGAAATCCCACAATAATAAAATTAACACATACCAAATGTGCAAATTAAACCTTATATTATAAAATACTCTTTATAAATACCATTTAATTTACATTATTAAAATGTGAAGTTCGAAAGTGAAATTTGTAAATAATATATAGACACTCTAGAGTGCAGAAAATTCAAGAAGACTCACCTTAGGGCTAAGTTTTTACTAGGAATTTAAAACATAAGTTAAATAATTATTGAGGTAAATCAAATAGAAGCTTATTTTGACACTTGCTTGATTTTTTGCTAAGGACAAAAAGTATGTGTGGATTGGGAGAAAAGAGGTTAACCAAGTCAACTGGGTTCTCTCCCTATTATAGACCAAATTATATGGGGTATACTTTTAATTATGATCTTAAAAAGCACATGTAAATTAAATTTACTTGCCAAAGAAAGAGAAAGAAAAAAGAAAAACCGTCAAAATAAATGTTAAAGGGAAGGGTGAAAGCAGAACTTGAGTTCTTTCCCCTGAAGAGGAGACTAAAACTGGCCACATAAAGCATCCAGGAGATCTGGAAAACATGCCCTAGCACGTTACTTATACAAGATGCAGGCTTACACAGTTCTTCCATTCACTCATGGCCTCACGTCTGTTTGCCACCCAGGCTCCTTGAAGACAGCTTATGGCACTGAATTGCATCAGCCAAGTGTTATGGATGATGGGGAACATCAGCAGGGAGGGAATACTCTACCTTTGGCTGGTTTAGAGTCAGATGTGTAGAAAAGAAGAGCAGTAAATTAGAAAACTATGCTGGAAGAAACTGAAATTTATTTTTAATCTCTGTAAATTCCAAAGGAGGAATAAAAACTTCAAATATAATGGTGAGATGATTGAACTAATTTGGAAGGTAATTTATCTGGACATGGGAAGCAGGAGTTTAGCTCTGAAGGTACGGGGAGGTGCCTAGAAGGAGCTGAATTTTAACTTCCCAAATTTGAAGTTAATTAGATCTGAGATTCTGATTCATAAGTGCAACTGGAAAGGCAGAGAAAGTAGTCTTTATCATCTGTTTTGTGATCTCCCTAGATTTTGATGTGTTTTTGGAACAAAACCTTCTTAAATAAAAGATTAAACAAATGAAAATGATTTAACACACAGGACATAAATTTAATTAAGAACGCTGGAACCTAGCAGGAACAAAGAGAGCTCACATCAACAAGTTTTGGTGGCTTTGTCAAATTCTTTTTAGCCCATACCATTTATTAATGAAGATGCATTTAGAGCTAAGAGTTATGAAGAAAGAGACTGTTGCAAAGATGATTTGGGATTTCTTTGATTTGTATGTTATCCTGCTACTGAATTTGTGCTTTTGTCTACGGGCTTCGTTGTTCTAATTTTTGTGGTAATTTCTCTCTATTTATTTTTAAGGAATTTTCAGCAGACCATGCAAAAACCACATAATACTCCAATGAAGCTACACTCTTTTCAAGTGGATAGGATCCTGAACTGGAAATAAATTTATGCTTATAGAATCAAAGAAGGGCAGTCATAACTATTTTGACAATTAAAATAAGTTGTTTATGTTGTAGCATACGTAAAACCCTGAGCTGGGTATAATGGTGAATACAAAATTGCATCATTTATAGAACTTGCAGTTCATAGAGAAGATAAAACATGTACCCAAATGATTAGTTTAGAAAGTATAAAATGAAAGTTATTGAAAAAAATGTTATGAAGTTTGAAAAATTCAAAGGAGGTGGAAAATTACTGGCATGTGTGATGGAAGTGAGGATCTCATTAAGGACAGAGAAAAGGATTTAAGGTGGAAGAAAGCACGAATAAATCATATTAGGAATTTTAGAATCTATATCACAATGTTCAAGTAATCCAAGTGGGCTGGAGTAAAGTAGCAATTAAGAGCCAGTGAGAGATAATGCTAGAAACACAGGGCACGGGCTATATAAAGGGGCCTGAGAATGCCAGGGAAAGGGGCTGGTCTAGATAATGGAGAACCCCTCAATGTTTTTGAGCTGGTAATGAGAGTTGTGATCACGGAGAGTATACTGTAAAATAGATTAGGATTGGGAGAAATTCTGAGGGCAAAGAGATTCATAGGAGGCCTTCCCAATATCATAGGAGGCAGATGATAAGGAATAATTTGAGAGAGTGAAAGTGCCAGCAGAGATAGAGAATACTTTAGAAAGATATTACAGAGGTAGAATTTAGCTAAAACTTGGGTATGAAGGATAAGGATAAAAGCGAATGAGAAGTGATGCCAAAATTGTAAATCTCTGTGCCCGGGAAGATGGCCACACTATTAGCAGGAATGGTAGAGTCAGGAGGAAGTACTGGCTGCAGAGAGAAGGGGTCAAATATACAGAGTGGGAGGTGCAGACAGGACAGGTGGGCGCTCTAGGAGGCAGCTGGAAACACAGAACTGAGACTCAGGAGAAAGATAAGGACTTGGAGTTCAGATTTGAAGACCATATTCATAAAGGTGTTAACTAAAGAAAGGGAATTAAAGTAATTGTTCAAGGGGAAGACAGTTGAAAAAGGGAAATAAAAATGAAATGGATCTTGAATCATAAAGCAGTGCATTTCAGGGTTTCAAGAAGGAAATGAGAGAAATCATCAGAGCTGTGGGAGGAGACCAAAAAAAAGAAAGCCAAAAAGAAGGTGATCAACAGATGAGAATGAGAGAATGGGGGTAAGGCCATGCACTTGTTCATTTAAGTTTTAATTCTTTTAGATTTTTCATTTGAAGGATTTTTATTTTAACTTGGATTATTCTTAATGTATATTAGGTTTTACCTAATTTAGTCAGGCAGCTTGCTTTAAATTTTGCCCTAAAAGACACAATTATTTTAGTAAAGTGTAAACTTCATTTTCAACTTCTTCATTTATAAATAATAACTAAATGTTAATTTTCTATAGACAGACCCTAAACTCTTCATATGCATTATTTTAATTTAATTTTTATACTGAAGTGTGTACCTTTATTCTGTCATTAGACAAATGAGCACAGAGATATGAAGTAATTTCTTTAAGATCATGATTGGTATCTCTGTCTTGTCCTTACCCTTAACCACGGTTTATGTTACTTTCTTATTTTTGTCTGCTTTCACACACATGAAAATACTAACACCCTGAAAAATGTGTATTGCCAAATTGGTAGGTGGAATATTTTTGTCAAGGGGCTCTAGAATAGAAGGTTGAATTGCTTCATTGATGATGTTTTTTACATATTTTCTTATAAATGTATCTTCTTTTTCAGCCTTCCTTCATTTTTCCTCATCTATATCATGTGAATTAAACGTTCATTTGATAATGGAAACCTTAGGTATATAATATCTTTATAATATCAAGATCTAGAAATTGCCAAGAGAATTTGTATATAAAATGATATATAGGACATTAAAGAAAAAAACAAAAACAATTTGTACCCTGGTCTTTCAGAAACGTGACATCAAGTTCTCATTCACAATTTACAAAGCCCAGAAATCTAGCACTTCGGACTCACATAAGAGGACAGAAATATTCATAGCCAAGAAAACAGCAATTGTGTATGGCTATAAAGAACTTTGGAGTGAAGTGGGAAGCAAATTAGTAGTGTAAATAATTTCCCATTTTTAAAAGCAATAAAATATTTTTAGAAAAGATGACATTTTGATTGAATCTCTAGTTATAATTTTAAATTTCATTTTAAAAATTCTGCTTTCCTATTATTACAACAGTGGACTTGATCATTCTGTCTGTTGAATTGGGTGGTTGTTTGGAATACAGTCAACCATGAGAAACAGATTATGCAAAATGTAAGTTATCCTGGTCTCTCATATTTCTACCCAGTGTCCTTCTACTATTCTGATTCTCCATTTCTTACTTCAGTGCACTTTGCATTTCCATCAGAAGACAGAATCAAGAGGGAAACCTTGGAAGACTGGAGAGCGATCTTGTTTCCATCATCATCCTTCAAGTAGGGGATTTAAACAAGTGTGTGATCTCTTTCATTTTCAGAACAAAATCAAGAATTGGCTGTCTTAATGCCTTTAAAAAAAAAAAGATTTATTTTATTGTTTTTGGCAGAGACAGAGAGAGACAGAGAGAAGAGGGAGAGCCCAAAGCAGTCTCCATAGTTGTTCATCACTAGTTTTCGACATGGTTTTGTTCCACACAGGTGGGTGGGGGCTGCGCAGGGCACGAACTGTGCTGGGGGCCTCCCACATGGGAGGCACACCGCAGTTCAGCATATGCTTCACATGGGCCGCAGCCGGGATTCAATCCTCGGTTCCTGTGGCTGGAAAGCGAGTGCTTAACCTGCTGAGCCGTCTGGTCTTCCCCTGCCTTAATGCTTTGAAAGTGTTTACTTAGATCAAGTATCTCATTGAGTTGACACCACCCGCAATTCAGATTTATGAAATGTGATTTTTCTTTTAATAAACATTATGTTTCTCTGTCACTTTGAGGATAGAATCACAGATGTATTCCCTTGATAAGTTTGGGAAAAATGGAGATGGGTGATATAACTTTATTCTAGTTATTCACTCACAGAACACTTATTGAGTGACTGCCATTTGCCTGGCACTGTGAATTCAAAGACATAGCCCTATGCTGAGTAATTTTGACCTCAGCATCTTAAACTTAAGTATAAATACACACAAATTTGAAATCCTGTGCTCAGTTATATATTACATTAACTAAACATAATGTTTATTTATTTGGTTGATTAATAACTCTATTTTGTCTCTTGTTCATTTTTCCTTAAAGTTTTATTTACAGAGAGGAGACCTCCATTACATGGGGATTTTGGAAAATGGACTTGTGTGAATATTTGTGAAGAAACTGCTTTTGAAGGCATTTTCATCATTCTCTCTACACTTATTTTAAAAAGTAAGGCTTAGAAATAGCTTCTCAGCTAGAGCTGAGCAGTCTAAATAGACTTTTGTCATCTACTGGTTGATTTTGTTGAGTGATTGAAGACGCTCAATTTGTACTTTAGTGTGTGATGAAAACTGATTCTGAACATTTGAAAAGTTAATGAATTTATCTTTATATTGTCAACACCTAGCAAAGTTTTTGTTCATTGAAAGAGTAGAGCTATGTGGTCTTATATTATAAACAGAACAAAGGCTAATCAAGTGATCTATCTATATCTTTGAACTGTGTGCATGTATGTGACATATGTCACATACATACACATACATATACACACAAAACACATATATATACATACATACATATATAAGGTTATATATATATAACCTTTAACATACTATTGAGAATCTATTGTCTTCAAAGATTCCAGACTCTTCAAAAATACCCTCCTTTATTTTAATTCAAATCATTTTTATGCTTTTGACTTTATTGAAATATATCTTATTATCTACTCTTTTGAAATACTTTTCAAGCTTAAGTGGAATTATATAATCAATATAGGTAAAATTTTTTAGAAAACATTTTATAGTCTCATCTTATTTTCTAGCACTAATCCCATTAAAAAGTTATTAAGTTTGCCTGTGTGTATAATTTTCTTCTGACATATGTATATAGTCTGTGTAGTTTATCTAACAAAGATAATTGAAAAATTTTTAATAGATTTAAGTATCAATGTTTAGAAATAATAAAACTAACTGGTAAGTGCCATAGAAATTTATTGAAAGATGTAATAACAAATTAATTTATATGTTATAATTTAATGAAAATAATTTAAATAAGTATCAAGTCAACTTTCTGGTAATAAATTCTATTGGATGGGAAAGTGATTTTCCTACTGTGACGGTGAGAACACAGTTCTCCCCAGACATTTGGACAGGAATTGATGAAGTACTAAAATACATGGCAGGAAAGAAAGGCTAGACTGAAGAACCCTGGGGTGAATAATCGATTATGTCTTTTCCATCTGCTTTATGCTGTTCACAGTTCGCATTTTTCTACGTAATGTCTTTCAGCCACTGGAGGTCTCTGTTTCTCTGTACAATTTTTGCAAGATAAATGCACGGTATGTCATTATTTATGAAAAGAATCAATCCTTTGAAAAGCCAATGGTACTAAATAAGGGAGGCTAATGGGCTACATGTCTACTTTTAATAATTAGAAAATATATGTAGCTCCTAGGTGTTACAGTTACAGCTTTATTTTAAACAAGGCACAATTTGTGGCCATTATTCAATTGTGTATGAGATTAGATGGCTATTTACATTCAAGAATATCTGAGTAGCTTTGTCTCTGGACAAAGCACTGACTATAATTGGTGAATTAATTTTACTTTTGCATTTGTGGAAAAACATGTATTTGTCTTTAGGATAAATAAACTGAGTATAAAAATCATTTTCCTAAAATTAAGATTTGAAAGAATTAAAAGAATATTTGCCTAGAAGCTACTTTTCCAGACTAATAACAATTCATGTTGAAACTATGTAAACTTTGAAATATTGAAAATGTTATTATTCTTGGGAGCATTGCCTCATGAATGTAGTACTGAAGGTTCATGTCAATGTAAAAATTATTTACTGAACACCTACTTTATATAAGATAGCATGTTTTTGTAGGGCTACACAGGTAAAGAAAAGTGTGTCTGAAGGAATTCTTAGGAAATAGGAGGTGACAGTAAGATAAAGATAGAAGAAAATGAGATAGCACAAATCAGATGATATGGAGACTCAAAGATGGAAGAGGTCACATTTGCACTAAGAATATCAGAAAAAATTTCTATGTGTGTTGGCATGGAGGTAGGCTGGATTTCAATAGACAGCTACCAGTATTTGGGGAGTAGGACTGGAAAAGTATGGAGTAGATTTGGGGACTAGCTGGTGGTACTGGTTGATTGAGAGACAGAGTATATGACTGGCAATGTGATCAGAGTTTTGAATATCAGCCGGAGAATTTTGAATTTATCTTAGATGAGCAAAGGAAAGAATGAAATACATACTGGTAATTAATAGATGTTGATTATGCACCAGATTCTGTGCTAGTTAATTTCCTCATACTAACACTCCTAAATATTATTGCCATTTGATGGATGAAAATGCAGGGACATAGGGAAATGAAGTAGCTTACCTAAGGTGACAATTTTTATAGTAAGGTGACCAACTTTTTTCCAGTGAAAAGGAGGACAGCTAATTCTGGGTGGTGAGCACATAATGCAAAGCATAGGTGATGTGATGTGGACTTGTACATCTGGAAACTATCTAATTGTTACCAATCAATGTCACCCCAATAAATTTAACAATAAAAAAGAAAGAAAGAAAGAAAAGGAGGACAGCTAGTATTACATATCGAAAAGGAGGACGTCTAGGAGGACACTTTTTGAGGGAGGACAGAACTTCCAAAAGGAGGACTGTCCTCCCTAAAGGAGGATGGTTGGTCACCTTATTTATAGTTAAATTAATCATAGAAAGTAGAGATAAACACATAGAATATTTCATCAAATCTTTCATTAAATTTTACCAAATTATGTAACAGTATGTAATTTCTATAAATAAAAATGTTTTATGTTATGGAGTATACAATTTTCTTAAAACATAGGACATACTTGACATAATGTTCCACTTCTTAGCTTAGTTGAATACCATCATTCTAAGACATATCACTGTTTTACCTGACAGTAAGATAGGAAAATATACTACCAAATCAAATGAGTACACACTATTGATTATAATATCCCTCATGATTTTAGAGATGTTAAAGTATTTTTATTTAAGAGTATGTCTTTGAACTGAGAGAAGAGTATTTTCAAGAAAACTGGAGTAGGAAGGAAAGTGGGTCATCCCAGTACAACACAGAAAGAATAAGTCATGAGCAAAAAACTCCCAGTTACAAAAAATAATATGATAGTTTTATATTGTACTTGTGTGTATTTGTATAGTGCCTTTTAATTTTCAATGTATTTTCACAAATAGTGTTTTACTTGAGCCTCACAAAAACTCTATTCTTTCTGTTTGAAAACATGAAAAGCTAAGATGTAAAATATTATGTCTACTAGTCTAGGTTTTCAGAAAATGGCATACTATATAACATAAAACATGTTTTATTATAAAAATTATATGTGTGTGTGTGTATGCTATCCCCTAAAAAATAGATTTGTTGTCAATATAATGAGAATGGGTTCATGGCTGGATACTTTTTGGACAGCATATATATAAGTAGCAGCTTTGATAAGGCTCAGGTAAGAAAAGAACGGTCTCACTTCATATAATTTCATGTTATTTGATATCCTATAATAAATGTGTATTATTTAAAACCTGATACAGATTTCTTAAAATAAGAGAAAAAAGCAAGGAAGACTCGAAGACTCAGAGAGGTTCTATAATTTTACTAGTCACACTGACAGTAGCTGAGAGAGTAGAGAACCCTAAAGAACCACTTTGACAAACTTCACTCTCCTTACCATTCCGTGGACATTGGGGGAAGCCAGCAATGGCCCATTCATTTAACAGAGTATAAGAATGGAGGCATGAAAAGCAATTTTATGTAAAATATTTCCTTAAAAGGGAATTGATCCTTGTGGAATTATGCTGGATGATCTGCTGGCTTCTTCAAGCAGACATTTTAATGCAGCCAAAATAAACAAATAAGGACATAAAGGGCAACTTTGCAGGAAAGACATTATATGAGGGCAGTCTGAAAAAATCTAGCCACTGCTAATATAATGCAATGATTACAAGGCTGGATGCTTTCTGGATGGCCCTTGCACAGGGCTCCATATGAAGATGTATATAGCTAAGGGTGTTGAAAAAAGAGGAACTATCCTATCTATATAGCCCACTTTATAGTAATGGTTGTTTATTGACCAAGTGTATATGAAAGCTAAAGAAGCAGGAGCCCTATTGGGCAGTCTTAATAAGATGTCATATTTAAAATAAACACCCCTTGGATATCTCAAAAATTTTTGTAAAGTTATTTAAATTTGTACTAAAGCCTTCTGAAGAGGTTTTTAAAGGTAAATTACATTTATCACCTATAAAACTATCTTAGAATACTTTCTGTACCCATCTTACAGTGTCTCAAACATTACTATTTGGCACTCCTTCAGTCTCCCATAATACTTTCTCAAAACTCTCTAGTATACACTTTCCAGACTCAGTTGATACTGGCTCTTCTTTTTTCACCTCCTTCTATCATGTCTGATTTATTTTCTCCCACTGGAGTGGTTACTCATTAGCCACAACATACCAAAAGGCCAGGGAAGCACATACTGAAACCTCCTTGGAAGGGAACTTTCTTTGGAAGAAAGGCCCTGTGAGTACTTACATAATCAGAAAATAATTGGGTCCCATGTGGCTCAGGTTCTGTGTCATATCACTGTCAAAGAAACAGCAGTCAGACTTCAGAAGCCAAGACAAATAGTGTTGATCTTTAAGTGTTTTGAAAAAGCATAGTCCAGAGATTTCTTATAGCACTTTATTGAACAAAGCTTCCTAAAAAAGTATTTTTCTCTCTCTCTCTCTTCCTCCCTCCTTCTCTCTCTCTCCCTCCCCCCTCCTCCCTCTCTGTAAATGTTAGGAATCCCTAAATAGCAAAATTCACTAGATCACCACTAGGCGGAGGGGGAGGAAGTGGAAGAGTAGCTTGTGATAAGCCTGATTAAGGGTTCATTCATAGGATTTTTTCATTCAGTCAAGAAATATTCACTAAGCCTCATATAGGGGTAGGGCACTGTGATAGGAACTAGGGATTCTATAGTGAATACATTCATAGTCTGTCAGAAAAGCAGAAATAAAATGTGATAATTATGATGAGTGTTATAGTAATATTATATATATATATATATATATATATATATATATATATATATATATATATATATATATATATATATATATAACTTAGTGCCAGGAATTGTGCTTAAAGATGTACATTTAATATACCGTATTTTCTGGCGTATAAGATGACTTTTGAAACGAAGAAAAGTCAACCGAAAATCGGGGGTTGTCTTATACGCCGAGTATATCCCGAAAAATGTCTCAATATGCTGCTAAATGAATTTTCCAACTCGATCCCTCACCAGTCACTGCAAGGCTGCTCGGACCGCCTCTCTAACTCAGCCAATCCACGCAGGCTTTTTATGCATGCAAATTATACATGTTCTATACCCGAAGCTACACTGTGTTCTAGTAAAAAGCCTGCTCAGATTGGCCAGAGTCAGAGAGGCGGTCTATTATAACCTTTGAACCTTTGCTTGTTGTGATTGGCTCACCGTGGTATACAGTTGCAGCACAGGAACGTTCTGTGTAGCCAAAGCTGCTGTATCAGGACACATGCATAGTAGCTAAATTGACTGTGTTAGAGCACATCCAATGGGCTAAAAGGTACAGTGCCTTTATAGGACATTCTGTATGGAGCCAATGCTACAGTATTAGGACACATACAGTGAGTTAAAAGGTACCATAATAGAACATACTGTGTGTAGCTGAAGCTACAGTACTGTATAACTCCGGCCTAAAAGATTAGTGGGTGTACGTACAACAAATGGCTGGTATAAAAGAACCCATCATGGCTCCAGCAAGAAGAAGGAAATTTGAAGCCAGTTTCAAACTGAAAGTTGTAAACTTTGCCAAGGAACACAATAACCGTGCTGCGGCAAGACAATATGGAGTAACAGAAAAGATGGTTTGAGACTGGAAAGCAAATGAAGATGCATTAAAGAGTATGCCAAGGAGTAAGTGTGCATTAAGAAGAGGCACCCCATATTGGCCAGAACTTGAAAAGCATGTAGCAGACATGGTTCTTGAGCATCGTCAAAATGGTTATGTAGTGACACGAAACAAAATAAGTACGTTTGCACTTCAGTGGGCCAAATCTAACCCAGATAACAGCAAAGGATTTAAGGCCACTGTATCCTGGAGTACTAGGTTCTTGGAAAGGCACAATCTGGTACTGAGGCAAAAGACCAAAGTTGCACAAAAATTACCTGCAGATCTTGACGGCAAAGTAAGTCTTTTCCATCAATATGTAATACAACAGCGCAAGAAACAT
>PVKE010026221.1:0-22463 GCA_004027555.1 Craseonycteris thonglongyai
CAGGGTGGAGGCTGCTCCATGGTGGGGCGCAGGCTGACCGGGTGCAGGGTGGAGGCTGCTCCATGGTGGGGCGCAGGCTGACCGGGTGCGGGGTGGAGGATACTCCATGGTGGGGCGCAGGCTAACCGGGTGCGGGGTGGAGGCCGCCCCACGGTGGGTGCAGGCCTACCGGGTGCGGGGTGGAGGCTGCTCGATGGTGGGGCTCAAGCTTACCGGGTGCAGGGTGGAAGCTGTCCCACGGTGGGGTGCAGGCCTACCAGGTATGGGGTGGAGGCTGCTCCATGGTGGGGCGCAGGCTAACCGGGTGCGGGGTGGAGGCCGCCCCATGGTGGGGCGCAGGCTGACGAGCTCCCGCTGGGCAGGGATCCACCACAAGTACAACAGCGGCAAGTCTAGCACGTACGTGAAGAACGGCACGACCTTTGACATCCACTACGGCTCGGGCAGCCTGTCCGGGTACCTGAGCCAAGACACCGTGTCGGTGAGTGTCCGGGGCTCAGCAGGGAGTCTCCTGCCAAGTGTGACAGGCCTGCGGGTTCCGATCACCCAGTCCCAGCCTGGGGTGGGGGTCTTGGCTGGCTCCCTGGGGGTCGGCTTAGTCTGGGAGGTGGGGGGCTGGGAGGGAGCCCTGGGTGCTCGGGGCAATGAGGGGACAGAGTGGGGGCGACGGGGCGCAGATCTGGATGCCGGGAGGGTGGGGAGCTGCTGTCAGGAGGATCTCAGCGCCCACGTGGTCACTGAGGTGCGGGCCACAGGTGCGGCCTGGAACGGGACCTGCCGAGTGACCAGCGGGGTCTCTTGTGAGGCCCCGGGCGGCGGAGGAGCCGATGGGAGGGTTGGGTTTCATTCTGATGCTTTGGGTGTGGGGTCTAGCCAGGTGCTTGGGGCCAGGCCTGGTCAGGTGTGCGGGAGTCCTGGGGTGCCTACGAGGACCCCGGGAGGGACTGGACGAGCCAGGGGCAGCCCGGAGCCCTGCCTACAATAGAGGGTCTCTGGGCCCAGTGCTCCCCACAAGGATGGGCCCTTGGTGGTTCCGCCCGCCGCCCCTGCGTGAGCTCTGGGCCTGGCTGAGCAGTCCTGGGGGGCCTGGAAGCAACGAGGAAGACGGTCCCCTCCCGGCCCTGGGGGAGACCAGGACAGCAGCAGAGCCTCCTGCGAGGCCAGGGGCCCAGGAGCCCGCGTCCTGCCCCAGCTTGGCAGCCCCTGCTCTGCTGCCTGGTGATCGGGGTGTGTCTGCCGGGTACCCTCCTGGTTCTCCAGGCCTGAAACAGGATGTTGCCCAACACGCTCACCCCACCCTGTCCCCGTGTCACCCTACACGGCCGTTTCTCCCCCACATCCTGTTCGCTCTGTCCACAGACTCACCATCGTGGGGGATGGGCCGCGTGGCCCTGAGCCCATGTAGGGGTTGGGCCGTGGGGTCCCCGTCTCTGGGGACTGACCCTGGGGGGTGCTGGACCTGCATCAGGGGCCCGCCCTCTGTGACTTACGCTATTTCACAAGTCCCAACACAGGTCACCCACAGCCCCCTGCCCTGTCCCCTGCCCATCTTGAGCACCAAGTGGGAGGTGACAGGCAGTGACTGAGCTGGGGCCTCTCACGCGTGGGGCTGGGGCCCAGCGGTCCATGTAGCCCCTGAGCCCCCACCCACGCTGTGGTCCACAGGTGCCTTGTAACTCGGCTGTGTCGTCCCTGGGCGGCAGCATCAAGGTAGAGAGGCAGATCTTCGGGGAGGCCACCAAGCAGCCTGGCATCACCTTCATCGCGGCCAAGTTCGACGGCATCCTGGGCATGGCCTATCCCCGCATCTCGGTCAACAACGTGCTACCCGTCTTCGATAACCTGATGGAGCAGAAGCTGGTGGAGAAGAACATCTTCTCCTTCTACCTGAACAGGTGGGTGGGCCCTGCCCCGCCCACCTCTCCCCACACCAGGGCCCCTCCCAGCCCAGCTGAGCCCAGATGCGGGGCGTCGGGGTGGGCTGCTGCCGCGTGTCCACCTGCAGGCACTGGCTGCAGCCCCTGGAGAAGGCTGTCTCGCCAGGGTCTCCCTGTGGGCGGTGCTCGGGCCGTGGGTCCTGAGTCTTGGTCAGTGGACCAGAGCTGGGTTTGGGGAGGGACAGATGTGACCCCTGGTTACTGACAGCCCAGAGGGCACTAGGCTGTGAGCCCCGATCAGTGACAGGGGCCCCGTCTGGCCCCTGTGTGGGTGCTCCCCCTGCATGGCCAGTGGTAAACAGCAGCTGTTCACTTCTCTGGGTTGCCCGGTGCTGCCTCCTGGAAGCCCCCCTTGGTTTTTCTTCCAGGCAGACAGGGTTCCCCTCTAACTCAGACTCCCCTTCCCCATCTGCCCAGCGGCCTGGTTCTGGCGGGCCAAGGGTCCCTGAGGCCTGAGCCAGATCTGCGCTGAGGCTGGGGCTCGGCCTGCAGACCACCAGGGTGTGGGCTCGGACCAGAGCCCACCCCTGAGGGAAGAGGGAGTTCCATTCCTCACTGGGTCCCCTGGGATCCTCCCATCCCCCCCTACCCCAGATTGCCCCGCTCACCCCTCACCTCAGCCAGCCTGTCCCACTCTGACCTGGCAGACGACCCCCTGCTTTTCTGCCAGGGACCCCAATGCGCAGCCCGGGGGTGAACTCATGCTGGGGGGCACTGACTCCAAGTTCTACAAGGGCTCCCTGACCTATCTCAACGTCACCCGCAAGGCTTACTGGCAGCTCCACATGGAGCAGTGAGTAGGGGCGAGGGGAGAGGGGGAGGGGAGAGGGGGTCCCCGCCCTCTGCGCTGCGCAGGCCGGAGGCTCACGGCCCCTCCCCACAGGGTGGACGTGGGCAACAGCCTGACGCTGTGCAAGGGGGGCTGCGAGGCCATCGTGGACACGGGCACGTCCCTCATCGTGGGCCCGGTGGCGGAGGTGAAGGAGCTTCAGAAAGCCATCGGGGCGGTGCCGCTGATCCAGGGCGAGGTGAGCGGGGGCGGGGACCTGGGGGCGGGGGAGGGAACCTGGGGGCGGGGGCGGGGGCGGGCCCCCCCCTGACGGTTGTCTCCCCACCTCTAGTACATGATCCCCTGCGAGAAGGTGTCCAGCCTGCCCGAGGTCCGCCTGAAGCTGGGGGACAAAGAGTACAAGCTGGGCGCCGACGACTACACACTCAAGGTGAGGGGGGCGGGGCCTGTGGGGGGCGGCCGGGCTGGGCGGGGCCTTGTGGGGGGGCCTTGGGGCGGGGCCCGAGCAGGGGGCGGGGCTGGGCGGCCGCGGCAGCTCATGCCCTGCTGTCCCAGGTGTCGCAGGGCGGCAAGACCATCTGCCTGAGTGGCTTCATGGGCATGGACATCCCCCCGCCCGGGGGGCCGCTCTGGATCCTGGGCGACGTCTTCATTGGCCGCTACTACACCGTGTTCGACCGCGAGGAGAACCGCGTGGGCCTGGCGGAGGCGGCCAGGCTGTAGCCCCGCCCACGGGCAGAGAAGAGGGGGCCGCCCGGCCCTCGGCACTGCCCCAGCCAGGCACACTCACACTCTCACACTCACTCACACTCACTCTCACACTCTCACATTCACACACTCTCACACTCACTCACAGTCTGGCTCTGCAGGCCGCAGCCTGAGGGACTGCTGTGTTCTGGGGTTTCTTCCTGATGCAGGATGCTGCCCTCCCGCTTGCCTGTCTGTCTGTCTGTCTGTCTGTCTGACTGATAGGGGGCAGGGCCCGGGGGCAACCCGCAAGCTCCTGGAGGCTCAGGGCTTTGCACTGACTGGAAAGACCCAGCTCAGTGTGGCAGCTGGTCACTCGTGTCCCAGGACCCCCCACTCCCAGCTGGGCAGCCCCTGTCCCCACAGCGTCCTGGGGGACCCTGAGCCCTGCCAGCACCAGGCCGCCCTCCTGGCTCCTCCTCCACCCAGCCTGGGGGGCACTGACCCCCCACCCACCCATCCATTGCCTGGCCCAGCGAGGAGGGGCTGGGAGGGGACAGAAGCCGGCCTTGGAGGCCTGTGGGGTCCTCTGGGGCTGGAGCCCACCCCCCGGGGCATGAGGGGGGCCTGGAGCCCAAGCTGACCTGGAAATAAACACCCGTTGGGGCCTCTCTCTGTGTGTGGCTGTGTTTTGTGCTGGGGGGGAAGGGTGCAATGCCGGCTTCGGGGTGCTGGTGGGGGACTTTGGAGGTGCCCTGGGCCAGGGGCCCTGCAGGCTTTAACTGAGGGCTGGTCGGTGCCCTGACCAGCAGGGTATGGCCTGGGCCGGGGGCTGCAGGTCCCCGGCACGGTTCCTGGTGAGCACTCCCAGGAGGTACGACGTTCAGGTGGCTGCGGCAGAGTGTACCTGCCCTGGGGGGAGACCCCCAGCATCAGGGCTGCAGTGCTCCCCAGCCCCCTACATACCCCATGTGGGCCGGGAAGGGATCCTCTGGAGGCGCCCGGGCAGCCTGGCTCCCGTCTGGCTTCCCAGTTGCCAGGTCCAGGAGTGGCCTTGTGTACCAGCCAAGCCAGTGCCGCAGCACGCTGCCTAGGGTTCTGGGATGAGTGCTCCCCTCAGGCCACGGTGACACCCCCCAGCTGTGCAGACAGGGCTTTGAGGGGTGCATAGGAGTTTGTGAGCAGTAGTTGGGGGCAGGACTCCTGCTGGGACTCTACTTGGAACCCACCCCCAGCAGGTGTGGCGGTTTGGCAAACGGGACACTTGTCCTGCAGGGCTGTGGCCGTCATTGGCCTGGCCCGGCATCCCCGGAGCTGAGCCTTAGCCTGCTGTGAGGAACATTCACCCAGAGCCGAAAGGTGGCTCCCGGGCATGTGCCCAGTGTGTTCTCTGCACCTGGCACGCAAGCAGGCAGGGCCCAGCGGGGTTTCTGGGGAAACGAGTCCTCAGAAGGGCCTGGAACGAGGCTGCCCGCTCCCCTCTCCTCCCCTCGCCCCTCCCAGCCTGTTGACAGCTCCAGGCTCCATCTCCACTCTGGGCTCCCACCCACCAGGTTGGCACAGCCACACGCCCCCTGAGGTCACCCTGCAGCCCCTGCTCGGCTCCCTGTGCACTGTGACCCTGTTGTCTGGGAACCTCAGGGCTCCCGGGGGCACCCCTGACCCTATCAGGTGGGGACGTGCAGCCCCCAGTCCGGGCTTCAGGGCATTACTGCTCCCTGGAGGAGCCCCAGGCCCTGGGCCCTCCATGACCCCACCCTGGGCCTCCAGTCTGTCCGCAGCAGGTGGGTAGTGGCAGGGCGCTCCGCACAGGGGACAGGCCCGGCACCGCGTTGGCCCTGGTCCTGGCTCTGGCTGAGACCCAGGGCAGCGGGGCGGGGGCGGGGTGGGGTGTTCCGGGCTCCTCCCGGCTCCTCCCGGCTCCTCCCCGCTCCTCCCCACACCCACGCAGCTGGGGAGGCCAAGAGTGCGTCTCCCGAGGTGGCCCCGGGTAACCTGGAGAGAGGCCGCCACACGGGGGTCTGTGCAGAGGGGCCTGACCGCACCCGCGACCCGGAGCAGGGTCTGCAGGCCAGTGCCCCTCCCTGCTGCCCAGGACCAGCTGGACTGCTGTGCGGACCAGGCCCCGTGCCCGCCGCCGCCCTGCGCAGAGCAGCCCGGGGCAGAGCCTGACCCAGGGAGGCCCCATGGCCCAGGAGCCACACGCAGGCACCTCAGGTCAGGCTCGGCCCAGGCCCCCCGCAAGGGCGCAACCAGTGGTGCAGGCAGGCCCCACCCCACCTCACGCGTGGGCCTGGGCCCGGGCTCCGCGGGGGTGTGGCCAGCGTGGGGGTGGGGCTTGTGCTTGGGAAGCCCGCCCCCTCGCACGTTCTATCAACCTCGTTTAAGGCTGTTGGTTCTCAGGGCTCCTCCACGCTGTGAATGGGGCTGCGCTGGATGTGGGGGGCGGGGCGGGGGCGGGGCTTGGAGAGGGGGAGGGACCTGTCTCAGGAAAGGGGTTCAGAGAAGGGCTCAGGCGCAGTGCACACCAAATGTGGGGGGCGGGGGCGGGGCTTGGAGAGGGGGAGGGACCTGTCTCAGGATAGGGGTTCAGAGAAGGGCTCAGGCGCAGATGCACAGTTTCGGGGAGAAGAGGGGGCCAGGGGGGCAGGACTGGGAGGCAGGTGGACAGGGTCGGAGGAAGGGGCTTCATGGGGAAGGGCTTGGAGCGCAGCGGGGGCTCTGGGTGGACAAAGGGTGTCCTACTCAGGGCATCTTTGGGATTGGGGGCCTTGGAGGCTCTGGGGGGGCAGTGGATGGGGAAGAGGACCCAGCTCCGAGAGGGCACCTTGGTGGTGTAGTTGGGGGTATGCAGGAGGCACAGAGGACTGGGGGTTCACATGATGGAGGGGTCACTGGGACTTCTGCAGGAATGGGAGGTCGTTTGGGGACAAGTGTGATGGAGACTGAGCGTGGTGGGGGTTGGGGGTGCCCCACGGTGAGGGCCGCCCAGTTAGGGGCAGTGACTTAGGGGCACGGAGCACCTGCAGGGCCCGGGGCCCGGGTGAGACAGGGGCGCTTGAAGGACCCTGTGGGCCAGTGAGTGGGCCGAGCTCCCAGGAGACCAGTGTCCTCAGAGCTTGGAGGACACCGGGCCTCATGGACTGAGGGGACAACTGGTGAGAAGCCACAGCCTTGGGCGCACCTGCCCAGACAGGGCCTGCAGCAGGGCACCTGGGGCCTGCCCGGGGCTTGGTTGGAGACGAGTGGACAGAGGGGGAAGGGTTCTCTGGTCACAGCTGGGATGGCCCAGCAGGGGGATGAGCTCACATAGGGGCTGGGGGCTCGGCACAAGGGAGGGGTCCCAGGACAGGGTGGTGTGGGCACCGAGGGGGCCCCTCCCTGACCAGCCCTGCCACCCCCTCGAGGGTCTGGCTTCTGGCTGGCGCCGCGCCCCCACCCTGCCGGCGGGAGGAGGCGGGGACCGTGAGTCAGGCTTGGGCTGCAGCCGCGCGGCCGGGCTGGCGCTGCGGAGGGCGAGCCGGCAGCGAACGAGACAGCGCCGCCTGCCCTGCGCCCTCGCCGCCCGCCAGCCCCGCGCGTTCCCCGCAGCGAGGCTGGGTCGCTGGGACGCGGAGCGGCCTGCGGGGACGGTGGAAGGACGCGCGGACGGAGCGCAGGGGTCGGGCCTGCGCGCCCAGGAGTTGCCCGAAGGTGAGAGCGCGCCGTCCTGGAGCTGCGTGCGGCCCGGGCTATGGGGGCGCCAGGGCCTCGGTGCGTCGTTGGGAAAAGTGCTCGTTTAGCAGAGTGTCATTGAGTGTCCGCGTGTGGGTCGCTGCCGGGGAAGGCGCGCGCCTGGGGTCCTGGGCGCCGCTTCCGGCCAGGGCTGGGGGCGGGGGCGCTGCGCGTGAGTTTGGAGCGTCTGCAGCCGCTGCGTGTCACCCGTGCGCGCCTGTGTCCTCCGGTGTCGTGTGTGTCCACGCTGCGTGTCACCGTGCGGAGCTGTTTCCCTGGGGGCGCGCGGGGGGCGCCCCCCGGGGTCTGGAGAGCCGGTGGGGGGCGGTGCGCGCGCGATGTGTTCGCGGGTGGGGCTGCAGGTGCCCTGGCCGCCCCACTCACGCTGCCAGGAAGCAGCTGAGGCAGAGTCATTGTGGGTCCGCTGCCCCCGGGGTGTTTGGGGTGCTGGCGGGCTCTGTGTTGCCACAGCGCGGCAGTGGGGGCCTTGAGGGGCGTGTGGGGGGTGTGGCTGCTGTGTGTCAGTGGGCGAATGTCTGTGCGCAGATGGCGAAGCAATGAAAAGCCCCCTTGTGCCAAGGCTGCTGGGCCAAGGCGGGCGGGGAGGCAGGTGGCTGCCTCCGTGGGTATTTCCAGCTCCACTGGGGGCTGCTCATGGGCTGCAGGGATGAAGCTGGGGGGCCCTGTGGGGCCCGCAGGACCCGACTTATCCTTCCTCTTTCCTCCATCCAGACCCAGGGCCCTGGCCAGTGCCCAGCCCGGCTGGGAGCTCCGGCCGGCACCACGGACGGAGTCCAGGAAGCCCGCGTGCCCCTGGACGGGGCCTTCTGGATCCCCAGGCCCCCGGCAGGTTCCCCCAAAGGCTGCTTCGCCTGCGTGCCCAAGCCCCCCGCCCTGCAGGCGTCGGCAGCCCCTGGCCCGGAGCCCTCGGCCTCACCCCCCATGGCGCCCACCCTGTTCCCCATGGAGCCCAAGGGCGGCAAGACAGACAGCGTGCGGGCCGCCGGCGCGCCCCAGGCCTGCAAGCACCTCGCAGAGAAGAAGACCATGACGAACCCCACGACGGTCATCGAGGTCTATCCGGACACCAGCGAGGTCAACGACTACTACCTGTGGTCCATCTTCAACTTCGTCTACCTCAACTTCTGCTGCCTGGGCTTCATCGCCCTGGCCTACTCCCTCAAGGTGGGCGGCCGGCGGGGCGGTGGCGGCGAGGAGGCAGCGGTGGGGCAGTGGGGCGGGCAGCTGGCTGCACACCCCACCCCTCCGTCTCCAAGAAGCCAGGGGTGTGGCAGGGCAGCCGTCGTCGTTGGGGGGACCCGAGAAGATGCCGGCAGCCTCTGGGTGCCCTCCTTGTTCTGCACTGGGAGGTTTCCCAGGTGTCTCGATCGGGCTCGGTGCTCTCTGCATGGCCGGCTTGGCGAGGGCAGGGGCTGGCGGCTCGGTGCCCTGTCCTTGGGGTGGGGATGTGGGGATTGGACCTGGACACAGCTACCCCTGGGCGTGTGATGATGGAGCCGCCCAGACATGAGGAGGCTGGAGTCCTCCCCACACCCCCACTAACCGGAGGGAGGTGACGGAAGTCAGGGACAGGCAGGCCCTCAGAGGGGACCCCCGACAGACGGGGGCTCTGGTCACTGCTCTCAGCCTCCCCCCCACAGCACGTGCTTTCTAGGCAGTCCATGCTGGGTGGCCAGGAGCCGGGGGACAGAGCCATGAGCTCGTCCCATGCACCCCCAACCTCCACACCCCAGTGGGCACGACCCCCAGAGATCCCTTGCCGCTGAGCCAGGAGCGGGGCGGGTCCTGCACAGACCGGGGCGCAGACAGGGCCACAGCCGCTCAGGGGCACGTGGACGAAAGTGGGAGGCTTGTGCAAGGACAGAAGGGCCCTGGGCTCTTGGAGCCCAGCCGGCAGGAAGAGGGGTCCCTACCCTGCACCCCAGCCCCCTGTCGTTCCTGAAGAGGTTGGCGCGAGTCCAGCCACATCGTCACTTTTCCCAGATTTGAGTGTCCAAGGCCAGCGCCTCTCGTTGCCCAGCAGGGTGGGTGCTGGGGTGGGCGTGGGGTGGGGCGCGGGGGTGGGCGCAGGGGCTCCCGGGAAGCTCTAGGTCGTGGGCCTCTGAGCCCTGCCCCGCCCCGGGCCCCGGCCCTGGCTCTCACCACCTGGCTTTCCCATCCTCCTGACTCCTGCTCAGGGTCACGGTCACCTACTGCCAGTCGGCCCTGGGGTCAGGCCTGTGCACTAGCCCAGGGTTCCAGCACACGGGAATGGTGTTGTATGAGTGGGTTTGTGTGTGTGTGCATGTGAGTACATGGGAGTGAGTGTGTGTACATATGTGTGAGTAGATTGTGTGAGCATGAGTGTGTATGTGCACATAGGTGTGTGCAAGTGTACAGTGTGTGTGCCTGTGTCTGTGCATGAGCATGTGAGCATGAGTGTGGGTGTGCATACATGTATGAGTATAGCTACATGTGTATGTGTACATGTGGGCATGAGTATAGTGTGGTATGCATACATACATGGATATAATTGCATATATGTGGTCACCTGTGCATGAGTGTAGGTGTGGTGTGCATGTATGTGTGGGTATAACTGCATATATGTGGGCACGTGTGCATGAGTGTGGGTGTGGTGTGCATACATGTATGAGTATAGCTACATGTGTGTGTATGCATGGGCATGAGTATAGTGTGGTATGCATACATGTATGGGTATAACTGCATATATGTGGGCGCATATGCATGAGTGTAGATGTGGGCATGCATGCATGTATGGGTGTAGCTGCATGTGTGTGTGCACATGTGGGCATGAGTGTGGTTGTGCATACATGTATGGGTGTGACTGCATGTGTGTGGGCATGAGTGTAGTGTGGGTGTGCATACATGTATGGGTGTAACTGCATGTGTGTGGACACATGTGCATGAGAGGTGTAGGTATGAGTGTGCGTGCCTGCAACTGCATGCATGAATGTGTGAGTGCATAAGTGTGCATATATTTGGGAGTGTGCATGTGTGTGTACATATATGAATGCATTGAGTGTGCATGCATATAAGTGTGAGTGTGTATGCCGAGTGTATACAGGTGTAAGTGTGCATGAGTGTAATTGCACAAATGGTGTGTGTGTTTGTGTAGGTACATATGTGGGTGTGCGAGTGCATCAACGTGCATACGTGTGCGTGCATGTATGGGCATGAGTATGTGTGCGCGTGTGTGCACCAGCCAAGGGAAGGGGTTTGCCAGGAGCTGGGGAGGGAACCCCTACTCCAGCCTCATCACCGGCTCCGGTGGCCATGGTGGGGCAGAGGCCACAGTCGCGGGGCAGCTGGTGGGGCTCGGCCTTCCCGGAAGCATCGCCTCCTGCCCTGGGCCTGGCTGTGGGCCGCCGGCTGGCACAGGGTGGACCCATCTGGTCCGGGTTGTAGGTAGGTCACGGGCTCTGAGAGGTGCAGGATCCATGCAGGGAGGTGGAGGGGGTGCGGGGGCCGCTGAGGGCAGAGGCAGCTGAGGATGCCCCAGGTTCTTCCTCAGGGACAGCCAGCAAGGGCCACTGGGCTGCGGGCTTACCTGGGAGGGGGCGTGCCAGGGGAGCTGTCCTGGTCCCGGGCAGAGCAGAGGATGGGACGCACTGGCCTGGAGTCTGTCCATCTGTCCTCCAGCTGCCCGCCTCCCACTCGGTTCGCAGGCCCCTCCCGCAGCACCTGGCAGGCCGGGGGTCAGGAGGCCTTGGCCAGACGCCCAGCCTGGTCCCCGAAGCGCCACGAGCACTTGCAATGCCGTCTCGCTCCACTGAGCCCGTCCCTCCATCGCTGTCAGAACAAAGCAGCGTTCACATCAGCACACAGCACAGGGCAGAGGCCGGCGTCCAGTGGGTGAGAAGCAGACGTGGTGCCCTCCCGGCCCAGCCGCTGACCCTGTGGCCAGGCCTGCAGCACATAGGTGGCAGCTGCTGTCTCAGCCGAGTGTCCGGCAAGGCGGGGACAGGGCGTGCCTTCCCCATGGGAGCCGTCAGCATGCGCCGCTCATACTCACCGCGGGTCCCGTGGTTCGCCGGACGGGCCCAGCTCCTCATCTTGGCATTCGGGGCCCCCCAAGATCCAGCCCAACCCTCCCCTGTCTCTCCAAGCGCCCCACCCCCACCGCTCCCGCAGCCTGGAGGCTTCGGTGAGATACAGGCCTTCGGCAAAGGCCGTGGCGACTCGCTTGCCCAATCACGGCTGGCCGCCTCTCCGGGCCTGGCCCGCCCGTCATCTTGCCCACAGCAGGTGAGGGCTGAGGTTGAGGGCAGGTGCGGGACGCCTCGGAGGTGGGGCGGCGTTTTCATTGGCCTTGAAGAGTGGGTGAGAGGCAGGTGTCCCGGATGGAGAAAACATAGCTAAGACTGGAGGGTGGGCAGTGTCGGGGGGACGGCAAAGCTCCCATCCTCCGTGGGGAGCAGAAGGCAGCCCTGCAAAGACAGGCTCAGCAATGCGGCGGGGGACTGGGCCGCCACATGCATGGTTTGCGTTTCACCCTGTGGACGGCGCAGAAGGGAAGTGGGGATCAGAGCTGTGAACTCTGCAGCCTGCGTAGGAAGCCCAGAGGCAGCGAAGTTAGGGGCCCAGGGCACTGGTCCCTGTAGGAGACCATGTGGCCCGCTATGTAGGGGTGTGACTAGGAGGAGCAGGGGTCATGAGGACATGGTGGGGAGGGCGGGAGAGGGAGGCCTGTGAGATGTCTCAGTAACAGGGAGGTCAGGAAGGACAGACTAGAGGGGAGGACACTGTGTCAGTGTTTGTATTATATACACATTTGCCACTCCCTTCTTTTAGACTATCCACATCCTCCATCAATCCATCCACCCATCCATCATCCACCCACCCATCCATCATCTATCATCCATCATCCATCATCCATCCATCATCCATCCATCATCCATCCATCCATCATCCATCCATCATCCATCCATCATCCATCCATCCATCCATCATCTATCCATCATCCATCATCCATCCATCATCCATCCATCCATCATCCATCATCCATCCATTCATTCATTCATCCATTCATCATCCATCCATCATCCATCCATTCATCATCCATCCATCCATCCTTCATCCATCCATCCATCCATTTATCCTCCATCCACCATCCATCTATCCATCATCCATCCATCATCCATCCATCATCCATCCATCCACCCATTTATCCTCCATCCACCATCCATCCATCCATCCACCCATCCATCATTCATCCACTATTTATCCATCATCCATCCACCATCCATCTATCCATCCATCATCCATCTATCCATCCATCCCCCATCCATCCATCCATCCATCCACCCATCCATCATTCATCCACTATTTATCCATCATCCATCCACCATCCATCTATCCATCCATCATCCATCTATCCATCCATCCCCCATCCATCCATCATCCACCCATCCATCTATCCATCATCCATCCATCCATCATTCACTATTCATCTATCCATCCATTAATCATCCATCCATTTATACATCATCCATCCACCCATCCATAGTCCATTATTTATCATTCATTCATTCTCCATCATCTATTATTTACCCATTTGTTCATCCTTTCTTCATCTATCCCTTCTTTGTCTATCCCTTCTTCGTCCATCCCTCCATCTATTATCCATCCATCTATCCATCCACCCACCCATCCACTTATTCATCCATCACATCCATCCATCCTTTCATTCATCCTTTAATCCACCCATCTGTGTTCACTGTATCCACTGATTTCATCCATCCGTTCTCCGACCAACCCACACACTCGCCATTCATTTCATCATAAAACTAGTCACACTTTCCTGTCAGTCAACTATGCACTTTCCTTTCCTCCCCCACAGCCTCTTGCTCCTCTTTGCTTATTCTCCCCAGAATGCCATCTGTCCACACACACAGTCATTCATTCATACACAACTCGTCCACACAACCTTCATCTTCCCACCCCTCCCACGGGCCTTCCCATACATCTCTCCTTTTTCCGTTTTCCCTTCTTCCAGTTATTTCTGCTCCAGCGAGTCATCCATTCAGCTACCCACCTCCTCTCTCTTCATCCCTTCTTCTATCTTCCCTCCCTCCTCTGCCCACCTCTCCCTCTTTCCGCATGTGCACGCCGGCTGTTCATGGCGGCGGCAGTTCACGACATGGGGTCGAGTCCCTCGTCTACCTGTCCCTAATATGCCTCCCTGTAAACACAGGGGTGCACCTGCCTCCAGGTGTTGTTGTGCTAATGCCAAGCAATGGCACTCACGCTGTGCCATAGCTACAGTCACTCCTCTGACGGTCACTTTTATCGTTATGTCACAGATCCGTCCTCCTCCTCCATTCTCACCTTGCTCACCCCCCACGTAGGATTTCACGCAGCCATTCATGCATCGATGCGCGTGTTCGTCAACCTCATTCACACACCCAGAGCTTTCCCCACCACGTCTCTACCCGTTTGCCCGCCCTTTGTGTCCTCTTCCCTCCCTTCTGTCTTCCCTTCCTCACTCTAGTTACCCATCCAGCAACTTCTTAATCCACACGTTGATTCTCCTTGACCTCCTCCCTCCTGTTCCCGTTTACCCAACTGCTTATTTGTTCTCTGCACCCCATTGTCTCCTCATAGCCTTCATTATCCTTTATTTCCCCCCGTTCTTATCCATGCACACTACTGATTATTCCAAATACCCGCCCGCCCATCCTCCATCCTCACACCTACCTCCCCTTTTCCCCAGCTCACCCCTTACATTCTCCCAGGCGTCTAGCACCCCACTATTTGCACATTGTCACCCCATTCCTTCAGCTGCTCCCCATTCACCCAGCCCATCCGCCCACCCTCCAGCCGTCTGTGAACCCACCTCAGGGGGTGCCTCCGTTCTCCCATCTGTCCATCCATCAGGCACTCCATGAGTCCAGCCACGTGCAGACCACCTTCCTCCCTCACCCAGCCCCCAGCTGTGCCCGTCTGTCCGTCTGCAATCCACGCAGGGGAGCGTCTCCTCACTGTCACCCTCCCGCCCCCAACACGCTGGCTCTGCCTCCATGCTCGGCTCAGCTCAGCCACTGCTTTGCCCTTTGGAAGGAGGGGGACTCGGGGTGCCATGCTCCTCAGGCCACCCGTCCACTGCCCCACAGGACTCCCCGGGCTCCAGCCCTGGTCCCAGACCTCGGGCACGGCCGCGGGGACGCCCGTTCAGGTTCTACGCGGCAGCAACAATGTAGGACACACGCCGGTTTCCCCTTCGTCCCGTCGCATTTCTCTCTCTCTCTCTCTCTCTCTCTCTCTCTCTCTCTCTCTCTCTCTCAGACCAACTTGCTTGCTATCGTTTATTTTCCAGTTCTGTTGAGACATAATCCGCGTTGTGTGCATGGGAGATGCACAACGCGATGGTCTGATACACAGGCTACCGGTACCGCACAATGGTTTCCACCGCAGGGTTAGTTCACGGGACCGCCAGCTCACATAGTTTTCTTATTTCGGCGGTGAGAATAGCTAAGAACTACTCTCAACTCATAGCATTGCTTATGATCTGTTTTACTTTTATAAAGGTTTGTTTTATTGTTTATAGAAGGTAAGAGAGAGACAGGGAGAAGGGGGATGGCCCAGAGCCGTCTCCACGGTTGCACTTCGTTAGTTGTGACCTGGTTTCATTCCACACAGGTGGACGAGGGGCCGTGTGGGGCGGGAACTGAACCGGGGCCTCCCGCACGGTAGGTGGGAACCTTCGCGGCCACCTCAGCGGTGACCAGCTGCGTGGTGGCCCAGCATGTGGGTTTGCACGTGGGTTTGCACAGGCCGGGGCCGGGAATCAAAGCAAGGACTTTGCGATGTCAGGCAAGTGCTCCACCCGCTGAGCCATCCGGGCCTCCCAGCAATCTGTTTGTTTGGTTTTTTTTAAGATTTATTTATTGTTTTTGACAGAGAGAGAGAGATAAAGAGACAGAGAGAAGGGGGAGGGCCCAGAGCCATCTCCATAGTTGCACATCATTGGTTTTTCCACATAGTTTCATTCCACAGGTGGGTGCGGGGCTGCACAGGGCAGGAACTGGGCCGGGGTCTCACCCCGGTGAGAATCGAACTGGGGGCACTCCCCAGTTCAGCATGTGGGTCCACACTGGCCGGTGCTGGGATTTGATTCTCATTCCCCGGGGGCTACAAAGTGAGCGCCTAACCCACTGAGCCATCCCGGCTTTCCTGTTTTCTTTTAAATCATTTCAGGCTTCCTGAAAGCTTGCAAATAAAATAAAATAAAATAAAATACAAGGAATCCCTGTATGTCCATCACCCAGATGCCCCACAGGCAGCATCTTACCACCTCCTCCTTGTCTCCCCTTCTAAATGCACATTCACTTGTAGGCTGTTGGAGGGTCAGTGGGGGGGCATGTAGCCCCTGTGCCTTCACACAAAGGCGTGTGGCCCTCAGCAAGGACATGGCCCCGGGAGCCAGGGGCCAAGGGAACGGGGGCCGAGGGGACAGGGGCCGAAGGGGGAAGGAGCCACGGGGGGCTCGCGGCTGCCCCCTGCCGCCCACCACGTGGGGCCACGTGGGCTCCTCGCTCACCTCTGTGCTGTGGATGCAGGTCCGGGACAAGAAGCTGCTCAACGACCTGAACGGGGCCGTGGAAGACGCCAAGACGGCCCGGCTGTTCAACATCACCAGCTCGGCGCTGGCCGCCTCCTGCATCATCCTGGTCTTCATCTTCCTGCGGTACCCACTCACTGACTACTGAGGCTCGGCCGGCCGGCCAGGCGCCAAGTTCAGGTTCAGGGCGGACGCCACGCATGTGAGATGCCGCGTTTGGGGCCGGGCGGGGGGCACACCCTGGGCCCGCCCGAGGCTGCGACCGGCCGCGAGGCCGGCACTGCTGTGTGCAGAATGGGGGGGCAGCGAGCTCCGTGCTGGCCACCGCCCTCGGGCCCTGGGCCTCCGCAGTTTCTTCCTGGGCTGCTGCACCCTAACTTCCAGCGGCTGCACCCCCTGTGCGCCTGCGCCCAAACCCAGGCTCCTGGGTCCCCGCCAACCTGACACCCAGCAAGAAGGGCTTCTGTGGGAGCTCCCCACTTGGGGGGGGGTTTGCTACCCGCATCGGGGACCCCCCTTCCTCCTCGACCCGGCCTCCTCCCAGCTGCGACCCTGCTCAGAGCTCCTGTATCTGTGACTTTCAATAAAATTTCTGCCCAGCTCCTGCCGGCCCAGCCTTCTGTCACCGCCGGGGCGGCCGGGGAGGGAGTTGGGGGACTTTGGGGGGGGTCAGGACCCTGTTCCTGTGCTGCCGGGTGGGCCAGGGCCCCGGTGCTGTGCTCTGCTGACTGCTGAGACATCTGCTCTCCACTGTGCAAGACGGGGGGACCCCAGGGGGGCCTTGGTGGGGGGTACAAGCCTCAGGGAGCATCAGGCAGCCTCCCATGAATACAGCTGCCCCCAGAAGGGAGGCAGAGGGAGGAAACCAGAGGGGCTCTGTGGGGTCCAGGGACCCTGGACCCTGTCGCCTCCTCTGTGACGCGGGGCCGGGGCCGTCCCACCGCTCAGTCACTGTGGAGACAGACAGAGGGGCTGCAGGTTTCGGGTCCAGGGTCCAGGTCGGCGCCCGCGGGCTGGCAGCTGTGAGGACACCCCAGAGACGGCTCTGAAAACACGCCCGGCGGGTGTTGGGCCGGGAACTGCACACGGCTTCCGGGGACGCGAGGGGGGTGGCACGTCTGAGCCGGGGTCCCTGCAGGGGGTGCAATCTGTGCAGACGGCTGCCCACGGCCCCCAGGCCCGGGGCAGAGGCCTGCGTACTCCCAGCTTTGGGACACGGCGCTGTCTGCTGGGACAGGAGACCCTGGAGGGATCAGGGTCCAAATACGTTGGGCAGAGAGTCCCCGCTTTCAGCTCCGAGTCCCGGGGAGACGGGCCTGTGGCTCACAGGGTTCGCTCAACGGCACCTTGGGGGGCCAAGTGGCTGCTTTATAATTGGATGGAGTATCTCTGGGTTTTCTTAGCTTTTGGGGTTTTGGGAGGAGGTGTGTGGGAGTCAGGGGCCTGGGCCGGGGTGGGGGGGTTCCCCCTGGGATGCACCAGCCACACATGCTGGGCTCCAGGGCTTATGCTCTGGAGGTGGAGGCCACGCCAAGCAAAGCCGGTCTCGGGTCACAGAAGTTTGTGTTCACTCCTGCGGGCACAGGAGGGGGTTGCCCGGGCGGGCATCCTTGCTGGGGTCAGGGCCACCCCGGGCGGGTGTCCTTGCCGGGGTCAGGGCAGGTGTACTTGCTGGGGTCAGGGCCACCCCTGGTGGGCAGGCAGGCAGGCAGGGCCCACATCTCTGCCTGGCCGGCCCTCCCTGCACCCCCTGGTGGTGATGGGAGGTGGGTTACGAGGTGGGAACTGGTCAGATGAGTGACACATGCCAAAGCCCAGGGAGCCAGCAGTGGAAGGGACAAAACCAGGGTGGCCCACAGTGCTGGGTGGAATTGGGAGGTCCATGTGGACCCCCAGCCCCCCAATGTCATCAGGGGAAATGACCAGGATTCAAAACCTGGACCTCACGGTTGCCAGGCAAGCACTCCACCTGCTGAGCAGTCCCAGCCTCCCCCATCTTTACGGTTAAGGGCAGTCTGAGAGCAAGGAAACTGGGGCAATTGGTTGGTTGAAAAGCTGGTGATGAACAAGGGGAACCGGGATGGCTCAGCGGGTTAAGCACTCGCTTTGCAGCCCCAGGGTCCAAGGATTGAATCCCGGCCCCGGCCTGTGCAGACCCATATGCTGAACTGGGGTGTGGCCCCCAGTTCAGTTCTCTCCGGGGCGAGAGTCCCATGTGGGAGGTCCCCCCAATTCGGCCCCCAGCTCACGGGGTCGTGCCTCCCCGTGGGGAAGACCCCTGCCCGGCCCCCGCCCACCCGTGTGGAACAAACCCATGTTGAAAACTGATGACGCACAACTATGGAGACGGCTCTGGGCCCTCCCCCTCCTCTCTGTCAAAAACAATCAAATAAATCTTTAGAAAAGAAGAAGCGGGAATTGGGCCTTCATTTCCCTGCGTTTTACGCACACACCATCCGTTCCCCGCTGTTTCTGCTGCACCGAGTTGCCACCGGTAACAGGGCGTTGGGAGCCGCGGATTGAGGGCGATGCACCTAACGCCTCACAGTAAGTCCCTGACCGTGTCCTTGTATCCGCTGATGTCTCATGCGGGGCAGGATTTTTAGGAAAACACCCATCACGGGGTCTCGCATCCTTGCGTGAATGACACACACTCTCTTTCAGGCCTTCACAAAGGCCACGGGTGTCGTTTGGACACGTGGCGTTTTCACGACATTTGGGCGAACCGTGGGCGCGTAGCGACTGATCGTGACATTTCCCAGGCCCCACACGTGTCAAATTCCTGATCCGACAGCCTCGGTGGGACCTCAGCGTCATCGCATGGTGGGCACACAATGCCGTCTATGATTTCGGCCAAAGTATCCTTCTGGCCGCGCTGGGGCCGGGGACTTTGCATGACGAGCGCAGTTGCTGCCACGAAGCCGCCTCTCGCTGGCCCTGGCTCTCGGCTCCTTGTTTGCCACGTGTTCCCGGTTGTCTGTCGTGACCTCGTGTGCACACAGACAGGGGGCAGGACCCCAAAGGCCAGGCTGGGAGGGCCGTTCCGCGGCGGGAGTCCCGCTCAGCCTCCACCGGGCTCCCGGCTGCCCCCCAGTCTGGGGCCATGGGAGGCACTTTCTCCCAGACTCAGAGGGATGCAAACGGGGGCCTCGAACCTACATTCAGACCCCGGGGGCCTGGTGCTGTCCCTTCCCAGGGGACACATTCGGGTCACCCCCGTGTCAGACGCGGGACGGGCCAGTGTCCTTGCACACACCCCCACTCAGGTTCCGCAGGTGAGACGCTAATCTCATCCACAAACACTCTCACGGAAGCATCCAGAACGCCTGACCCAGGAGCCGAGCGCCCAGCCCGGCCGCGTGCACACGCATGAGGAACCACGACAGGCAGGAACACAGGTCACGTTGCCGCCCCTTCACGCAGACCCATCCTGCACCTCCGAATATGAGCTTTGGATCCGCTGTCAACGTAGGAATAAAGGGGTCCTGAGGATGTCCCCCCAACACCAGGACCCTCAACCTGAAAGGAAGAGGCCACCATGATTAAGGTGACCAGACGTCCCGCTTTTGGCGGGACAGTCCCAATTTTTAACAATTTGTCCTGCGTCCCACGGCGTTTTAAAAAAGTCCCGATTTTTGGAAAGAATGCACGACAAGCTAGGGAACGGCGGGAGATAGACCCAATTTTTAATCAAGAACCCCCTCCCCCCCCCGGTCAATGGTGTCCCGCTTTACCAATGTTAAAATCTGGTCACCATAGCCTTGGGGACAGTGGCCTTGGGGACAGTGGCCTTGGTGGCAGTGGCCTTGGGGGTCAGTGGCCTTGGTGGCCGTGGCCTTGGGGACAGTGGCCTTGGTGGCAGTGGCCTTGGTGTCAGTGGCCTTGGTGGCCGTGGCCTTGAGGACGGTGGCCTTGGTGGAAGTGGCCTTGGTGGCCATGGCCTTGAGGACAGTGGCCTTGGGGACAGTGGCCTTGGGGACAATGGACTTGGGTAGGGTGACCAGACGTCCCGCTTTTGGCTGGACAGTCCCGATTTTTAACAATTTGTCCCACGGCGTTTTTAAAAAGTCCCGATTTTTGGAAAGAATGCACGACAAGCTAGGGAACGGCGGGAGATAGACCAAATTTTTAATCAAGAACCCCCTCCCCCCAGGTCAATGGTGTCCCGCTTTACCAATGTTAAAATCTGGTCACCTTACCCATGATGGGTGATGAGCCCCGTCTGGGACCAAGAGCGGTGGCTGTTCGGGGAGCCGTGGTTCAGGCATAAGCCCCCCCGGCACCCCGATGAGGAGACCAAGGCCGGGGGCATCTACAGGGAAGGGAGGGGCACAGTGACACCCCCAGAGTAGACCGACCACACGGACCTCTGTTAAAGATTTATTTTATTGTTTTTGACAGAGACAGAGAAGGGGGAGGGCCCAGAGCCGTCTCCATAGTTGTACATCATCTGTTTTCCACGTGGTTTCGTTCCACACAGGTGGGCGGGGGCCGCGCAGGGCGGGAACCGGGCTGGGGGCCCCCCACAGGGGAAGCTCACCCCAGTTCAGCCTATGGGTCCCCACGGGCTGGGGCCGGGACTCGATTCTTGGTCCCCAGGGCTGCAAAGTGAGCGCTCAACCCACTGAGCCCTCCCGGCTTCCCCACCGTTGTCTAAAGCAGGATGTCCGGTCAACCTTCACGTGCTCAGTGACAGGCCAAGGTCACCACGATCACCGTGTCCTGGGTGCGGAAGACACAGCCCAAGCTGTGGTCTCCTCTCCCTCCATGTCCCCGCCCGCCCCCCGCCCTGTGTGGCCCTCGGGGTCTTCGGCCGGGAAGTATGTGCCTCACAGGTGACCCTTGGGTGGCCCCCCAGGGAGACAGCCATTGTCTGTTCTTTCACTCTGTCCCCTGCTGGGCTGGGGGCTCTCAGGTCCGTGGCAGGCACAGCCCCTCCCTGGTGGCCCGGGTTGGGGGGCGCGGGGCTGAGGGGACAGTCCCGGGGACAAGAAGTCTGGCCGGTCAGCCAGCGGCCCCTGCGAAGTCCGTGGGCGCCCCCTGGTGTCCGCAGCTCCTTGTCTGTGGCCAGTGGGGAGCAGGACTGGGGTCCCCAGGACAGCCGGGACCGAGACCCTGGGCTCCCCGAGGGGCCATGTCACAGGCTGACACAGGAAGGTCACCCGTGTGCACCCCTGGGGGCTGTGGGGGGCAGAGCCCTGGCATTGAGGTGACCGTCTCGGACGCTGGGCCCTCCCTCAGTGCACTGACCTCCCCACTGAGCTGCAGGGGAGCGTGAGGACAGAGAGGAGCTCACCATGCATCCCACAGCCCGGGGGGCTCCTACGCAGACCCCCCGGCCTTCGGGGGCTCCAGGGGACGGAGTCCCTGCCCCTCCTTGTCACAGCCTCTGTTCCTATTACTCAGGGGCTGCCTATGTCCTCAGTGCTGGTCCTCACCATGACTGCCACCAAGTCACGTGCACTGTCTGCTCCCACGAGTAACAGGAGGGCCCGTGCCATTAATGGGGACATTCCGTGGGGCTCCCTGTGCCCGTCGGCAGGGTTGCGAAGGCGCCACCTGGTGGCAGCACGCACACAGCGCAGGACCGGCGCCAGGGAGGGAGGCTCGGCCCAGAGGCCCTGCATCAGGCAGAGCAACCAGGGCCTGGGGTCTGCAGGATCCCCCCGGGGCTCCCGAGGGGGCGTGTCCCCAGCAGGTCGAGTGCCCCGGGGTCCACGGCAACACCTGCAGGCTGTCCTGCCCTGGGAGACCCTGATGAAGCTGTGTGGGACCCCGGGAGGCAAATTTCCTCCTGTCCCACTGAGGAGCTCTCTTTCCAGGGGAGCAGGGGCACAGCCGAGCTGCGGGGTGCACAGCTGAGCCCCTGGGGTGCATGGCTGAGCTTCAGGGTGCAAAACTGAGCCCCTGGGGTGCATAGCTGAGCTGTGGAGTGCATAGCTGAGGTGTGGGGTGCGGAGCTGAGCCCCTAGGGTGCATGGCTGAGCTGCAGGGTGCAGGGCTGAGCCCCTGGGGTACACGACCAAGCTGCAGAGTACACAGCTGGGCCCCTGGGGTACATGGCTGAGCTGTGGGGTGTATGACTGAGCTTCTGGGGTGCATGGCTGAGCCCCTAGGGTGCATGGCTGAGCTGCAGGGTATAGGGCTGAGCTGCAGGGTGCATGGCTGAGCCCCTGGGGTGCATGGCTGAGCTGCAGGGTGTAGGGCTGAGCCCCTGGGGTGCAGGGCTGAGCCCCTGGGGTGAATGGCTGAGCTGCAGGGTGCAGGGCTGAGCTGTGGGGTGCACAGCTGAGCTGCGGGGTCTCCCCTGGACACTCACAGGGCCGAGGCCCCTCACCACAGAGGCTGACACGGGGTAGGTGGTTCTGGGTCAGACAAGCACCATGGGGACTGCGGTGATGTGGGTCCAGGCACCCGGGGGCTCCGTGGCTGGTGAGAACGGGGGTCAGAAACAGAGCTGGGACAAGCCCCACGGGCAGGAGGCCCCTGTGGGGCTGCCCACCCGGGTGGTCGGGCCGTGAGCAGCGGCGCCCCCTGGCCGGGGCCCCCCACCCAGACGTGGCGTGACTGTGCGGTGCCGCGGGCCGGCCCCCGGGACCCCGGGGAGCCCTGCACAACATCACGGCAACATGAAAAGCCGGGTGGGGGAGACAGATGTGGTGTCCTATAAACATGCTGATTTCTCAATGTAAACCAGATTCCAGCACAGCAGATAAACATCTGCGCGGAGCCCGGGCCCCCCGGCCCCGGGAGG
>PVKE010026222.1:0-22467 GCA_004027555.1 Craseonycteris thonglongyai
TATAGAGTAAATCTTTAGCAATGAGCGACATAACTTGTCTTCAAGGAAACAATTAAAAAATGATAGTGTATTTGTTTTCTATTGCTGCATAATAAATTACCACAAGCATAGCAGTTAAGAGCAACATACATTTGTTATCTACTCATTTCTTGGATCAAGAGTGCAGAAACAGCTTAGCTGGGACCGCTCCTTTGAGTTTTACCAGGCTGTAATCAAACTGTTGGCTGGTCTGGGTTTTCCTCTGGAAGCTCAATTGGGAAAGAATCCTCTTCCCAATTCACTTTGGTTGTTGATAGAGCTCATTCTCATGTGTCTGTAGGACTGAGAGCCCTGGCTTCTTGCTGGCAGTCAGATGGTGTCTACCCTCCACTCTTAGAGAGTGTCATATGGATCTCTTCAAATCCAGGAAGAAAGAAGTCTCTAGTCTAGAGCAATTCTGCAAGCAAGTAGGAATTCTATACACTGTGTTCCTAGGTAATTCTGTAAAAATCCCCTATGGGTTAGTCACAGATCCTGACCACATTCAAGGCAAGAGAATTATGCAAAGGTATGAAATCCAGGAGGCAAGCATCACAAAGGCCCACCATAGAGTCTGCCCACCACACACAAGTTATCCATATTAATAGAAAATTTAGATCATTAGATGGACTATCAATATAGTCCATTGAAAAATTATGGACTTCAGAGCCATGTAGAACCACAAAACTGGACGTCTTCACTAACTAGCTGTGCACTCTTGGGTAAGGCATTTATTGTCTCTGTATCTTAGTTTATTTACCTATTAAGTGGAGAGAAGTATTGAAAAAAAAATCAAATAACATAATGTTTGTAAAATGTTTAAAATAGTGTGTAGCATGGAATGAATGTTCAATAGCAATAACTGCTCATAATAGTAATGGTAGTAATAGTAGTATTGATGGTGAAAATAATTCTCTACCTATTGATTGATTGATAATAGCAGACTTTATTTCCTCTTTGGAGTATGTTAAAATGTATTTTATCCATATTTCATATTGATTCTTCTGTATAAAATGAATATAGTTAAATAATAATTCTAAGATCCATTTATTTGTTATGTGCATCTGTGGTTTATTAATTTTTGCTTCTGTGTAATAGTCCATTGTGTGATTATACTATAGCATATTAATCTGTTCACAATATGCTTTTGCATTCTCTGGTCAATGAGCATTTGGTTTGTTTCTAGATGAATAAAATAAAGTCTTATTAACAGTGCTGCTGATATATATATATATATATATATATATATATATATATATATATATATATATATACACACACACATATATATATATTTTTTTTTTATTTCATTTCAGTTTTTAAATTATGTTTTGATAAGTCTAGTTAATACTCTGGGCTCACATTTAAAAAGTTGCTTTCATGTTCAGTCAGCACACTGTAGGAGTTAAAAAAAAAAAGCAATTTCAACCACATGCACACATTTATAGGTATATACCCGAAACATCCTGGGCTGTAAAGTGTGTCAGTGGCACAAGAACACCAGGACTTATCAACCTAGCAGCCATGGCCCTGTAGAAATCAGCATTTCTCATAGAAAGATGGATACTGGTGTGGCTCACAGGCACTTCAAAAGTTTTTTAACCACCTGGCATCCACAATGCCATAAGAATCTGGTAAGGTCCACCTGACCCAGAAAAAGAAAACCTCACAAAGAGTTCATAAAACCAACCATTTTATTATCTTCTAGACTAGAGTCTCCTCCCAATTCTTCCTCTTTTCATCAGCATGACAATACTAAATAAAAAAAAGAGCCAGAGAGATTTTCTGAATTTATCTTGCCTAGAATCCCTATTTCATCTTGTGTTTTACAACCAGACAGGACACACCCACACTCCAAACTGTTCCACATCTACATTATACAATTTAAATAACCTTGATTTTATAAGCCAGGTTGGTAAAACAATCTTCCCTTTTCCTTTAGTTTGCTCACAGAAGCTGAAGCTAGCTGGCCAGAAAAATAAAGAGAGATCTTAATACTAGTCTAAATCACCCCTTAAAGTGTTTAATGGGGAAGAAATGAAATTATCTAGGTAGACCTGCAGTCTCTTGGCTTAACAGGGACTGGAAATGGAAGCAAGTTTATCCTGTCTCAACTTATTTTGCTTCTGTTGAATATTGGTTTGTGTTTTCCAAAAATAATATTTTGCTTCAGCAAACAACATTTCTATAATATAAAGTGAGTTGAATTCTTGAATCAAAGAATAGAAATAATTGTGTGCCTTTGCAAATGTTTTGTATTTGTTTTATGTATACACTGTACATGGTATATCAAAAGCGTGACTCAGAAACAAGATGGCTGTTTACCAACCAGAAGAGTACATTTGCTTCCTGATGAGTAATGCTTCACATGGGACAGACATCCCTTTCCTAAGGGTCTTGCCCTGGGATGGAACAGGTGGAATTCAACTGTAGTGTTTCTGAGCCTAGTTCAGCGTGTCTTCAATGGTAAAAAGAATCTTAATTTCTTAAAAAGAGATTTAGCATTTGAAAACACCCAAAGGTTACTCTTTAAGAGCCCTCTTAATTGAATGAGATTGCTGTCTGTGGGAAACAACATTATGTGTGGTTGATATGGAGATGAGAGTGTCATATAAAAATGATTACCATATTTTGCTTTTAAACTGTCTCTGAAGGCAAATACCAAAGATGTATTGCATACACATTTTGATTAATGATATAAGTATAGGGATGAGCACAATATATCTCGAGTAATTCTTTTTAAGAGACAAAACCTACCTTAAGATATAATCCAGGTATATATACTAAAAGTATAGTTTATTACTTTATAGATATATCTTGCTACTTTGGCCATAGTGTTCTGTGATAGATTATCTGCTTAATTTCACATTAGAAATTTATGCACAATCTATCAATAGTACTTTTAGTAAAGAAAACTTTACTCTGTAAGTACAAAGATAGAAAAAAAAAAAAGAACAGAATAATGTAAACTCTTTTTAAAGAGAATAAGAAATTTACTATATATTGGGTGATATAGAATCTGAATCAGGGCTCATTAAATTAGCATTTATGAGCATGAGATTTTAACATAATTGCTCTATAATTGTGAATATTACTTTCTAAAATGAAGAAAATGTGAAAGATTTTATTATAGTTACCTTCAAGGAAAAGTACATTTTCTTATTCCTTCTTTATTTTTTACTATTTTCAAAGCTATTATAAAACTCAATTAATTGCCTTTCATTTGTCTTAAGAATTCCTGGGTATTACTATTTTTGGAAAGTTTAGAAATCCATTCTCCTTCTACTTTTGAATATTATAATTAAACTGGTGAAGATGTTAATAATTAAATTATTTAAAATAAGTAAATATAAATTTGTTTAAACAATATGTCTTCTGTGCAGAAAGTATCTGGCACTAAATTATTAACAAAATAGCCACACAGTGTTTTATAAAATTACCAGAAGTCTTTCAGATGACTTTTCTCATTTTATCTTAATTGTATTGGTACCATAATTTCTACTTTCAAGTAGAGGGAAAGAATGCTTGACAAGGTTCTTTGATGCTATAGGTAACACGACCAGTTAATGATGGAGTCTAGACACAACCAGGTACAGCCCTGCATATAGGCTTATGTTTTAGAACATTCTACACTGACCCCATCGACATCCACAGCAGCTTCCTGCTCCCTTCCTGCCACAACTCTCAGTTAATGAACTAAAGGCAACCCAAGCCTGACAGTCATTGTTTACTTACTCCCTGTCTCCACCTAAAAATTTTTTGATATGATTTTCAATGTATGTAAAGTGAAAAATAGAAGTAAGGCAGAATATTAGGAAAAGAGAAAGGAGTAGGAAAAGTCAAATAAAGCAAATGCTGATATTGGTGTAAAATGCATGTGCTATGGCTATGCTGTCTCATTAACTTGACAGGGATGAGGTTGGAAAACTCAGGAAATCTGATGGATCTTCAATTTATTAAGAATCCTTTTAGGAGAGATTTTATAGTTTAAAACATGTCATCCTTTAAAACTTTTTCCTTATAATAGAATAACCAACTTTTCAGCTAGTTATAAGCTGATAACCATCATTTCACAATGAGCTTAATCACACTCAAATTTTCAGTATGCACTGAGGCTGGAGGAATTATTCCAAGGCTTATGTGGAGATAAAAATATTTTTCGAGTCAGAAAAACATTCTCAGTATGCAAAGATCACAAAAATAGATTTGAAATGGAAGTCATTTGATTTACACCATAGGGGAAACAAATTCTAATACATGGGAAACAAATTCTAATACATCATCCCTGGGAAAATTCAGAGAGAGTTAATTATATTTAAGCCTGTTTCAATTAAAGTTTATTTTTATTTTTTAAATGGTAAACCATAATATCTTCCACCATGTAAGAAAAATAAATACCTAAAAAGCAGTATACATTTAAAAAAATGAGTTTCTTCAACATCCAGACATACGAATATTTCTCCTACTATCAACCAAATTCTACCTCAAATCGAAAGTCTTTCTTATGTGCATTAGCCATCAACGATGAGGATTCTTATTTTCACAAAAATACAGCTCATTGATTTTTTAAACAGTTCATCACTTTGTTTGGGACAGTGTATAGAAGGTGAAACACAACAAAGTAAACAAGCCTTGGGAAAATGTACGGGCTTTCTAATTATGCATAGATTAAAGTTGAAACTAAAGTGCTGGGCATTTGGTTTTAATTTTTTTTTTTTTAGATGATTCCCATTCTTAAACATACTCTCTGCTCTCTATAAAACACTTGTTAGGGTTTTCCATCTGCCTGTCCTTTTATCTACCCATAATGTTCTAAATATAAATTTTCTGGTCTTAAAGAACAAGTTTCAATGTCAAAGCTATTTTCTACAAACAGAGTCTAACGTTCCAGTATCATGTTAGCACTTTCTGGATATATGCAATCTCTCCAGAGGGAGTGTAACACAAATATAAAATTCTCGTTCCAGAACTGAATTCTCAAAAGTATTCATAACCTATTTGGGTGAGAAATCAATCCCTGGATAAATGCCTTTTGATAAAGACAGTATATATCAACATCCAAATGTTGGAAGTCGGCCTAACTACTGATTTTAGAAAACAGGATGAAATTTTTATTATGGTATTAAGATGGTGATATAATCATGGATCCAGAAATAACAAAATGCTATATTTCACCACACAACTTTCTGACAAAGCTCTAACGGAAAATGTATACACAATAAACAATGAGCAAAGAACACAAAGGTAACGCTTTATAAATTTTCAGACTGGAGACACAAATACCAATGTAGTAAGTCTAATAACCCAGGTTATATTACACAGAACATCACTTTTTCTAAGCTAGCAAGTATCTGTCAGCATCAGAAGGAAAGTACGTTTAGGTATTTATTTATTTGCAACATAAAGAATGCAATTTAGTATAATATTCGGTGTGGAAGAGTCTTACCCACAGGGAAATTAGAAATTGGCTATCTGGCAATGGGATCATAGAGAAACAAACAAAAAATCAGCCAGTTGTAGCAACTGTGGATAACATTGGTGTCTCAATGCTTAATGTTCACTGCATTTTGCTGCTATATTATTCCAGCAAAAATACCATAAATCCTGAAGAAATTAAACTACCCTATAAACATTCTTGAAATAATTCCACATTTAAGTTGCCATTTTGAGGGACCTAGCATCATTTTGAGTCTCCATAAAATTCTACAAGAATGTGATGATACACATACAAAATAGCTGAATTACATCTCTTCAGATAAATTTTAATATTGTTTTATTTCCTTAAAAGAAAGGGATTCTTTGAAGGATCTCTGGAGCATTAATAATTTCTGAGGAATATTTTTCTCTTTATTAATATTTTAGAACACAGAAAATATACCACATAGGTTGTTACATATTTGGAATATACAAACCATTTGGTGACAGTTTGTTCAGCGAAGTGTTCAATGACATTCAAAACATTTTTAAAACCAATGTGACTACCTTGAATAATTTGATAATTCAATCTGTTGAAATAAATAGTCTATCAAAAGTTAAAATGTTTGTGTACCTAAACATAGCCGGTATAAAGAGATAGAGCAATATGACCATGTATTAATTTATGCTGCTTTGCTTCTTTATTGTTTCATGATGTTTAAGTGTATATGTGTGTTGCACATATATTACCTATGCAAATAGGAAAGGGTTCAGAACTCTGTGGGAATAGGATTTAGATAGATAGTGCTTTGGACTTGCATCTGTAAAAAGACTGCATTGGCTTTTCCAGAGTTTTATCAGTTAGCTGGTAAAGTCCTCATTTTAACTCTATTTCTGCAACCTATTGCAGTCTCTAAGGCAGAGTCATTTTATTAAAATTTCATTTTCACAGTGGAGCATGACATTTATTGGCTTGAGAACACTGATTAAATTGGAGTGCAATTCCAATATGTTATATGGTACCTACAATAGCAGGATGACATGAATCTGAATAAATAAGAAATGACAAAGGTCAGCCAGAATGAAAGTCAGAGCTAGTAAATAAAAACACAGTAATTCCCAGGAATTAAAGAAATAAAAAATACCGGTAAGAGCATAACAATTTTCAGTACAAACAAAAAGATCAGAAAATGCATGTAATGTGGAGGTTATTGGTGAGGAGAAGTTAAAAACAAAATCTTGGTGAGAATTATACTATTTGCTCAGGACTAATACACCAAGAAAATTATAACTGTTGTCAAACTAAAAGAAAAATAATTGGGGAGAATTATAGAATTTTGTTGTCAATAACAGTTATAATTCAGTGCCTATGATCTTTACCTTAATAAATATAAAAATTGAATAATGTAAAATCCGTAAAATTTAGCAGCTGAAATAAAGCATAAATGTGAGGTAATATGAAAAAACAAACAAACAAACAAAATCAAGATAGACTAAGAAGTGAAAAAAATAATAGGTGAATTCAAACATAGCTCCATAATATACCGTGACAGGAAATTAAAGCTTTAAAAGTGTGGGCATTAAATGCAGGTGCAGAGAAAGCATTTAAAACAAATATGTGAAATTTAAAGATTTAAGAGAAAGCAAATAAATATTCACTGATACACCAAAGAGAAGCAGTTGAAAAAAAAAAGAAAAAAGAAAAGAGAAACTTCTGAGGTCAGGGGCAGAGAGATCTTGGGAGGAGGAAAGCAGTAATGTACAGGAAATAGTGAACATTGTCAGAGGGAACATGATTTACAGATTAGTTCCATATTACTAAATCCAATAGCCAGATTTCCATTTCCATTTCATTTGACCTATCATAGGTTTTGCCAAGTTGATGCCTCTTCTAGGATGCACTTTCTTCAGTTGGATTCCAAGAATACCACACACTCTTTGCTTCTCTCCTAGCTCTCTGGTTGCTCCTTCCTAGCCACATTTGCTCGTTCTCTTCTTCATTCTGCCTTCATTATAATATTGGACTGCTCAGGGCTTAGTCCTGGTCCACACACTACTTCTTGGTTTCAATTTAAGGTGACCAGACGTCCCGCTTTTGGCGGGACAGTCCCAATTTTTAACAATTTGTCAGGCGTTCCACGGTGTTTTAAAAAAGTCCCGATTTTTAGAAAGAACACACGAAAAGCTAGGGAACAGCGGGAGATAGACCAAATTTTTAATCAAGAACCCCCTCCCCCTGGGGTCAATGGTGTCCCGCTTTACCAATGGTAAAATCTGGTCACCTTAGGTTTCATCCAGCTGGTGTCTTGCAATGTTATCAATATGCTGATAACTCCCAAACTTAAATCTTCAGCAGAAACCTTCCACTTGAAATCCAAACTCATATACCCAACTGTCCAATATTTCTACCTGTATCTATCCTAGAGTTCATGCCCAACGCTGAATTCCTGACCGTTCTCCTCTAAACTCCTTCATGTAGTTTTCCTCATCCTAATTGTGGGAAATCCCATCCTTGGATGTGCCCAGGCCAGGGGTGGCAAACCTTTTGGTGATTGAGTGCCAAAGTTTATGAAATAAGAGTATACTCGCTCGACTCGCATGCCAACCCATTGAGTGAGATAGAGGTATCGATGGCTCAGTGGGTTAAGCGCTCACTTTGCAGCGCTGGGGACCGAGGATCGAATCCTGGCCCCGGACCGTGCGGGCCCATATGCTGAACTGGGAGCTCCCCCAGTTCAGTTCTCTCTCTGTCTCTGTCTCTGTATCTCTCTCTCTGTCAAAATAAATAAATAAATATTAAAAAAAAAAGAGCATAAACAATAATTTTTTAAATGGTATTCACAGCTCTGCGTGCCGAAATAATTGCTCTGTGTGCCACTTTGGGCATGCGTGCCATAGGTTCACCACCCCCGGCCCAGGGCAAATCTTTGGAGATAATTTGGGTTCCCTTTTTCATAATGTACTTATTAAATTCACTGAGAGGTCCTTTTGTTCTAACTTCAAATTATATCCAAAATATAAAGCACCTCTGCAGTGTTACCACTGTGATCTGAGCCACCAAAAGCTGTCGCTGGGTTACTTCAACAGTCTCCTATCAGCCACTCTGCATTTATCTTTGTTTTTTTACAGTCTGTACTCTATGCAGCAGCAGAGTCATTCATTCAAAATCTACGTCTGAGTTGAATGTTTTTCTGCTCATAATTCTGCAATGGCTCTTCACTGTTCTCAGGAAAAGCTAAGGTTTGTACAATTATCCACCAGGCTCTGCATGTCTAACCTGCTTTCTTATCATCTGCCTCTCTGATCTTATTTTCCACAGCTCTTCTCTGCTACCACTACCCCAGAGAGACACAGTTACCCCCTTGCTCGTCCTTGAGCACATCTGGCTTACTCTCACCTCAGGACCTTGGCTCTGGCTGTTGCCTTTACCTGTAATGCTCTGCCCTCAGCCACCTACTTGGCCATATCTTCAAACTTCTCAAATCTTTCCTCAAATCTCACCTTGATGGAGCTCATCTTGACCACCTTTTTCAAGATTGCAACTTGAGAACACTCCACACTGCTGCCATTCAAAATGTCAAATCCCCTTACTTTGTTCTGCTTTTTCTTTTGTTCCATACCACGTATAACTTTCTAAAATACTGCATAATCATTTACTATAACTATTATTTATTGGTTGTATCCCCTTGCTAGGATATAAGTTCTAAGAAATTAGAGGTTTTTGACTTTTTTTTTCTAATGTACCTAAAAATGCACTGGATTTAATTATTAAGGGACACCAGCATGGCTCAGTGGGCTCAGTGCTCGTCTTCTAGCCCTGGGGTCTGAGGATTGAATCTGGGCCCTGACCCGTGCAGACCCATATGCTGAACTGGTGTGTGCCTCCAGTTCGGTTCTCACCGGGGTGAGTTCCTTATGTGGGAAGCCCCCTGGCTTGCAGGGGCATGCCTCTCATGCAGGAGGTCCCCAGGACTGGTTCCTGCCCTGCACAGCCCCCCATGTACCTGTGGAATAAAAACTATGTAGAAAATTAATGACACGCGACTATGGAGACTGCTCTGGACCCTCCTCCTCCTCTCTGTCTCTGTCTCCCTCTTTCTGTGTCAAAAACAATAAAAACAAATCTTTAGAATTATTAGATGAACTGAATGAGCATATCCTCATATAATGAACTTGCAGTTAGTGATCTACATACACATAATTTCTTTTGCCACTGGGTGTACCTCAACACATCCCCCGAAATAACATGCATATTCAATATGGATTCAGATTTCATTATTGTCATTATTCAAGAGTCATTTAGTGCTACGTTCTAATTAAAAGATCAACAACTTACATGAGCCATTACAGTTGCAACTAAATATTAAGTACATAACAGATTCAAACCACTGCGTTTTGGGAAGTATAATAATATAAAAACATGGTCTCTAAAATCTACTAGTCTAATAGACAAGAATATTATAATTTTTATATTTATTTGACCAGTGAATTTCTTCCTAGCTCTAGTCTTCCATTGTAAAACTAAATAAAATAGTATCTGTTTTCAAGAGTCCAGGCAAAAATTTTATTCTCCCTATCTTCTTTAAGCCTCTTTAGGATTGTGGTGAATGAAACATCTGGTTACCTGGTTAACTCTTTTCTGAACGTTAATAGGATCACAAATTCATTGAATTCTGGCTTCATGAGTTCCCTGGAGGCCAAGCCAGCATGCTGAGTTAACTAATAGGCTTTCAGCATCACAATCCAGGTACACATTTTTATGTAAATGCCGCATGGACCTTCAAATGGATTAAAGTAGACAAAATATTATCAATATATTCATATATGATGTTCTGTGCTGCTGAGATATTTTGAAATATTTGATATTTTAAACAAAGCAATAAAATACACTATCTGTCCTTGGATGGCACAACTGAAACTATATGAAAATGGAACTCAGTGACCATGAATGTTAATCCATCTGAATTTTCACAAAGATACAAAATAAAAATCTCAATTCCAACCATATGTTCTGCAAATCTCCTGTCCAAAGTAAGTCGGTGACTTGATATTTTAAAGCATGTAAGAAAAATATTTTCTCTCTAATGTCTGAATATTAACACCCTATCCTTTTCAATCTTTTAGAATTTTAGGGGCTGGCCTTACTTGCAATGAGTAGACAGTTAACTATGGTAGAATTCTGGCACTTGGTTGAATACCTATGTAGTACTCCAGTGCTCATGCTTATAGAGTGAGTTTGATTTCAACAGCAAGATACCTGCCCCATTACCCAAATACCTGTTCACCACTGCCTATCAATCTAAATGATTAACTTTATTTTGATTTATTGTTTCAAATTCCTTCAGTTATCATATCCAGTTCCCCCTAAAGTTCATTTTAAAATGAACTTCTCTGATAGATTTTTATGATACTACTAACTAAGGGCAGATACCTATGAAAATGAGAGTTTTGTTTTGAGAAAAGAAAAGATAGAAGTACACATATAAAATGATGTAGGGTAACGGTGACTTATGCAATGCCTTTACCTACATTAATACCTATACCTGTTTGCTGCTATATCTTCTCTATCTATACTGAGTGTAAACCAATTAAAAAATATGAACAGTTTTATGAGCCACATTTTTCCCATTCAAGGTAAAAATAGTTATACTAAATCCAATAAAGGAAAATGGAGATTTTCACAAATAAGACATCATTTTGTAGAACAGAATGACTTATTTTAATAAAAGCAAAGTAATAATGAAAGACTTGATATTTTTTCCTAGCCATCACGATGTTAGCATCTTTGGGGCACAGTTGAGAATTTGTAACCGGGAACAGCTGTCCTTTCTTCCAACCTGAGGCCAGATTTAAAGTAGGCGAGGCAGGTAGGATCACTGGACATTACCACATGAGACTGAACTGGGAGCGGGCGAGCACCATGGACACCCTCAGAGGAGAGAGGAGAGGACTCCCCAAGCTGCAAACAGATGGAAGAAGGAGGTGGAGGGGCTCCAAAGCCAGTTCTCCACTAGTTCATCAGTTTTCCAGAGTCCTAGTCTAATACATCATCCATATTCCTTTTAACGTGTAATTATGATCTTAAACGTTTTTCCTTATAAAATCACTTAACATATGCTTCACATTATATGTGACATTCTAAGAAGCAAAATGCATTTTACTCACTCTTTAAATATAATTACAAATTTTACCACTTACTTTTCATCTGAACAAACCTTTAGAAATGAATTTTACGTGCTGTTCTTACTTTTTGCCTGGACCATCTTGCCTCATGAAAGTTCGGTGCCACACTCTGGGAAAAGTGGGTCACAAAGGTTCTTAGGGGGCAGTTTGCTGTTGCATGGGAATTACTGTTTTGGAATAATTACATCCTATAATTTTGGCTAATTTGTAATGACAGCCATTTCTATTGACAGGTTGCTTGAATATAATCATGACTAATCAAATATCTTGCAAAAGAAGAAAAACTGATTTAATAAAATATTCCATCATCACTATTTGAACAACCACAGTACTCTAGCTGCTAGCAGAAAATGTAGGATATATGCTATTATTGATACGCTAGTGTCATTGTATTTTGTAGAATGCAAATAATTACAAAAAATATTATGCATAAAATACTTGTATCCTTTAATTGGTCCTTGTGCCAATATACCTATTATCAATATTGAAATAGTTCTATATATCTATATCAATAGTGATGCAGATAGAATGATGCTGAGCAGAGGGGTAGACCACTAATGATTTGAAAGAAAGGGCAAAATATCCTGGTGCAGTGGCAGGGTCCTCACGATCTAAGAATATTTCTCACTGATTCATTACATTGAATGGGCGAAAAATCGAACAGCTTTCACAGTGTCATGAACACTGTGTGACAAGCAGAAAAATTAATATCCATACAACATATGTTGCAAGCACCTTGTATACTGTACGGTGCAGAAAAAGTAACTGACACTTAAATGACATTGAGAAGTGAGGTTTCCATCTTCCCCTAGATGTGGCAGGGTGTGACCGATAGTTAATGGATACAATTTGGAGTGAATAGAAGTTGAAATCAGATTTGTCCATTTTCTTTCAGAAACTTAAGTCACCTATTACACAGGGAATGGGGACCATAATATCCCCTATATTTGCATTGAGGGAGGGTGAAATTCAGATGTTATAAGACAGAAAAAGAGAGAAATCCTGGAACCATAATACCAATAATAAATATCTGTCATTTAGGCAATCTTCCTATTTCTCTCTGCGGTTTCCATTTGATTCTGCACATGGTAGGTGTAAGTCTTGGCTCTATATGTTCTAAGCTTAGAAACCATAGTCTCTTAAAAATCAACTGATTTTAGGGTTAGGGTTTAGGGTTAGGGTTAGGGTTAGGGTTAGTGTTACTTCACCTAAAGGCACATTTTTTCCCCCTTGAAACAGGGTTAAGTGCCTCAAAAAGCTTTAATCCATATTTCAGATTCTCAAAACTGTTTTCTTATAAATACATATGTATTCAATAGCAAAAATATAAAATCTTTTTAAAATGGCATGACATAGTATTTACTATTGTCAGATACATATTTTGCATCTGGGTGGTGGGAATGCTATTTAAGTATGTAGCTAGAGATGTTTAAGAAACTTTAAAACCTTTAGACTTTAAAAACTATTCAGAAATATTACAACTGAAATGTATAAATGACTCAAGTAGAAAAACACTGTTTTGTAAAAAGGACATAGATCTATTGATTAATGTTGTAATGCTACTGAAATGCTTTCAACAGGACATTTAGCGTCACCTCCTTCCTTCATGTAATATTACCTGAAGACTATAAAAAGATTCCTTTGCATGTTTGGATAACTGGAAAATTTCCAATAAAGACATCACTTCTCCCTCCACCATTTAAAAAATCATTTCCAAATAATAAGTAGGGTTTTATAAAAAAGCTTCCGAGATTATAAGTTGTGAGAAAGTATAAAATTCCTTTCTGCAGAAAACCGCATTCCTAGTAATTATCATACAAATGAATTCTGTGGCTGATTGGTAGGATAAACTATAAGAATAAAAGTTTGACAAAAAGAAAACATTACTCTCCTTTATAATTGCTCTCGTCAAGTTAATCATTATTATAAATGAATCCATTCTTTAGTTCAGATGAACACATTTTCAACATGAATTCTTACTGGCCTTATCTAGTCAATTCTCAGGAAGACATGGGACCTAGTTCTAATGAATATTTATGTCCTGCACAATCTCATGGGGTGACTATCTCATTAGTGAGATCATGTAACTTTCTTCGACCTCTGGGATAAATGTCAATAAAAGTAACAGCCCCATGAAATTGGAAGGCACATTAACTGCTTTTCTCAAGGAGGCATATAAGAGGTCATCCAGGGAGAGCTGCAGCTCTACAGTGGCCTGCACATAATTCAAGGCAAGTATCAAAGTTTGGGCCGCCCTTCTATAAGAGCACAGCAGTATTTCATTGAAACTATAGATTGAATCTGTTATCATATATGGAAGTCAGAGCAGGAGATAGGGCTGTAGGTACCTGTGGCCTGGGGAATACAGTAGCAATGAAAATACAAAAAGTGATGGTGAAGAAGATGGCCAGGTGTAACCCTTATTTTCTGTCACTTGCCACTCACTGCTTTGAACCTAAACTTCCAACATTGTATTTGTGGAAGGCCAGCTTTTATTGCTTTCTCTGCTATCTCCAAAACTGGTTTGCTATTTGCTAACCATTCTTCCCTACGAAGAGAGCAATGAGGTTCTTTCGATTCTTTAAGGTCATGTTGAAGTAGAATTGTCAGTTAAAATATAGCCTTCTCGGTTCCCCTTCAGCCATCTACTTACTAGACCCACATCTCGTTTGGGGGTCCTGTAAAAGCAGTGTTTGGGACGAATGTGACAGGTTTTAGCTTGCACTCAGAAGGCACACATGAAATCAGGGAGTGAAACAGGGAGGTTGGAACAGAAGGCAATAATGTACAGGCTATCACCATGGAACTCTGGGATTTAATTCTTCTGGTGACCTTCCGGAAGGATGGGGAGGCTGAATATTTTTCTTTTCTTTTCTTTTTTTCTTCCGTTGCGGGAATACTGTTTGTATGGCCATTACCTTCCTGGCACTTCTAGGCTGCATCTAAGGTGCAGGCTGGGGAGCCCCTAAGGTGCTGGAGAGAATGCTCAGGTGAGAGAGAAAAAGAGGCGGAGAGAATGGGCCTTTGTGATGGGGAAGTGTCTGCAGCTATGAGAGAACTCAGGTGGGCAGAGCAACTATGAAATTACAGCCATTTTCTCCTCATGAAGTTTAAGGACGACTAGAAGTTACACTGTGTAATTTCCCCAGGGCTCTGGTTTCGATTATGAAACAGGTAGAATCAATGTTGTGCCCTTAATGCACATTAATGGTTCTGTGACAGTTTTTATTTCAACTTTCTCATCTGAACATGGAGATGATCATAAATATATTATTTGGGTTGCCAGGTAAAATATAGAAAACCTAATTATATTTGAATTTCACGTAAACAACAAATAGTTTTTTAGTATAAGTATATTCCATGCATGTAGTATTTGGGGCATATTTTTAACCAATGGTCTGTATTTTTCTTTGCTAAATCTGACAGCACTATAAACAATCATACTATCAGCAATAATGACATATAATAATTTACAATAATACTATAACAGAATCGCTGTTGCACAATTAAATTGCATTGCTTTTCTGTTAGTACTATAACACTGTGCTCATTCTTTTCCATGCTTCAATATTTTTATCAGTAAAGATTAAAAACAAGATATTGGAAGTTTGTTTGCTAATTTGTGTAAAATTTTTATCACACTATGAGAATATAGTGGATTTAGATATTAATATTGAAAGTTTGCCTAATAGCCATCATTGAAGTCATCCTACAAACAATAACTTCTGTGTCTCTAATTTTCAAATATTTTTGAAGGCATGGATGGGCTAGGGAGAGAGACAGTATAGTTAGAACTGATACAGATTTTGGGACAAAACTACCTTACTCCACAAAAGAATATAAGAATTATGTGAAATATTTCTTTCATTTGTCAGTAAAATCAGGTCATCTTAAATCAGTAGTTCAAGTATGTTTGTACAGATTTTCACTTAGTGAAAATTTTCCAACAGGAAACTACCGTAGGATAAGACCCTTTGGAATTCCATGAAAGGTTCTAAGAAAGCAAATGGGGTTTATGTCTTAACTATTCATGCAACTGGCTTTTAGCATTTGATAAAATAAAGCATAAACATGGCAATATTCCATTCCTTAAAAACAGGCTTCACTTAAATTTTTCTTTAGTGGGTTGAGAGAAAATTGTAGCAGAAGGAAAAGATTGGGTTTAATTCATGACTTGACTTAACACACATTGATTGAGAACTCGTTTTGTGCCAAGCATTGTATTGTATCAGACTTATAAGGTCAATTCAGACACTGTTCTTCACACTGTTTTTAAGGTACTCATAGTTGAGTGGAAGAAATCAGCTCATTATATGAGGTGGCAAATGCATGTGAGACATTAGTACAAACAGTTTAGGTAGGTCTGACAGAAGTAATACTAGAACTATGACTAAAAGAATAAGTACTTACTATCCAGGCTAAGGAGACTAATGGCAGCAGATTGGAGGTCCTTCCGTACCATTTGACCACAAAGATCCTTTCTGGCCCAGCACTTCTAAGCACATCAACATAATTAATTCATTTCTTTATTCCCCAAAGTCCTACTATTTAATAAGAAAATGGAAGAAAATTTAAAACAATCAATTAACTACTAGAGAGCTCAAAATCTACATTAGCAAAAACTATTAATAGATGTATGCCTCATTTAGCTAACTTCTTTGGAGAATAAGATATACGTTACAAGTGAAATTTCCAACTTGATAAACACTGTTCCTAGAAATAGTAACACTTTAAACATTTAAACATATTTATTACGATATACTTTAAAAGTATGCAGCTTGATTTCTTGCCTGCGTAAGTAGAAGGTAATTGAAGGCATCTTTAGCTTTTGTGGACATCCTACAATTGTAATTATGAGTCAGTTTCCTAGTCCTGATCCAGCCTTGGCCCTGTCTCAATAGCAGACTATCATCTGTATCTACTTCTGTTGGGTTAGCAGCTTCTGAAAGTTTTTCCAATATCCTTTCTAGTCTTCTGTGTCTGATCTGCTGTGGTGGGGTTGCAACATTGGATGAACCATTAATTTTAAGTTTTTAATTTTTGGTGTTGTGGTAAAAAGGCCTAACTTTAGGAAGGATGAACAAATATTGATTGGGTGTCTAACAAATGCCAGACCTATGCTTATTACTTGCCTGACATCTGAGTCTGCTCAGGCTATCATAACAAAATGCCATAGACTTGGTTGGTTACTTAACAGAAATGTATTTCTTACAGTTCTGAAGGCTAAAAATCTCAGATCAATGTCCTACAAGGTATGTTTCTGATGAGAGCACCTTTCTTGGCTTGCCAATGACTGCCTTTTTTGCTGTATCCTCATGTGGTGGAGACAGAGTACAAGCTTTCTGATGTCTCTTCTTAGAAGGTCACTAATCCTATGGGATCAAGGCTCCATCTTTATGATTGCATTTAATTTTTTTTTTAAAGATTTATTTCTTATTTTTGTTGTTTTTGACAGAGAGAGAGAGAGAGAGAGAGAGAGAGATTCAGAGATAAAGAGAAGGGGGAGGGTGCATTTAATTTTAATTGCCAAGAAAAAGACCTTATCTCCAAAGACTGTCACATTGGAGGTTGTGGCTTCAACATTCGAAATTTGGGAGAACACAAACTTTCAGTCCCAACACCTTCTTATTTTACCTAAACCTCGTATTACTCCTGAGATTCAGACATGATTATTTACAGTTCAGGTGAGACTCAGAAAGGTGAGGGCCTTGCTGAAGTTCAGAGAGCTTCTATTTGTCAAGATTGGGATTTCGTTCGATGTCTTGAATTCGTTTCTGTCTGTTTTACCACTTATCATGACCCTTACAAATGGTACCAAGTCTTCCAGTTGTTCAAATCACTGACCTCACCCTCATTTTGAACTTTTCTCTGTCTCTTACCACTCTCCTCCTACATCTGACCTATCCCCATATCAGAAATCCTACCTTTGAAATTTGTCTCAAGTGAAGCTCATTTTTACAGAGCTCTTATTGTCACCTTCACCAGGCTCATCCTCTTTTCTGTGGGTTACTGCAAAAGCTTCATCACTGACTAATCTCACCACATTTCATCTTCTCCATTTTCTGTCACCCTCACACCTGCAGCTAAACTGATATTTCTAAAACGCAAAGCTGATAAAGTCACTTCCTCCTAAACACTCTTTGATGAGCCTTGAGGATAAAGCTTTTATTTGGCATAGAAGGCTCTTCATGATCTGATTCTCAAGCTCTCCCATTTGAGGGCATCTGTACATGTGGCTGCTGTTTTCTGGAACATGTTTTCATTTTCTTAATTTGGGTAGCTTCCCATCATCCTTTAAAGTCATCTTCAACATCTCTTACTCTAGAAAGTTTTCCCTAATCCTGCCTACTACCATCTAGATCAGACACCTCTCCTTTGTATTTTTGAAATTTCATTATCATAACAATTTCCACACTATTTAGAAATGTGATGTTACAATGCCTGACTGAGCCACAAAATTATAACATTTTGATACAGGAACCCTATGTTTGTAATAGTTAGTTCTCACTCTACTTAAAAGAGAAACACCTTCAAATAAAAGTGACCTAAATAAAATGGATTTCCTTTTATATAAATATGTGCAGGTTAGGAAGTCCTAATGGCTATGTAACATGTTTTGCACTGTCAAGCTACAAACTTCTTCCACCCTCTATTTTACTCTATTTTTATTAGGTTGGTTAACTACTGCCCATAGGGTACCTATTTATTTTGTAAATAAAGTTTTATTGGAACATGTCCACTTTTTTAGGCATTCATTGTCTATGGTTGTTTTCTTGCTATAATAGTAGTTAGTTATGAGAGAGACCTTTTGCCCCACAGAGACTAATGCTATTAACTGACTTCTTCCTTTAGCGTCTTAGAGAATGGTTTTAAGGTCTTAATGCCATTTTTATATTTTAGCCACTTCTTTCATATAATTGACACCAGGAAAAGGAAATGGACAAATGCATGGCCCTTCCTTTCTAGAACATTTAGCAGAAGTTCCAACCCATACTCCTCTTCTATCTCACTGTCCAAAATTCAGTCACGTGGACATACCAAGAAGCAAGGGAGTCAGAGAAATGTAGTATTTGCTTATGGGCAGCAATGTGGCCAGCTAAGTGTTGGTTAGGAGGAAGTGTTGGAAAGATGCTATAGTAAGCAACTGTAATCTCTACTACAATCTTATTAAACATTTACTCCTCAGCTTCCAGCCCCTAATGGGTACTCAATAAACTTGTGATAAATATGGAATTGTCTATAAACTGTGTCGTGATGAGTATTATCTCCAGACCTCTGATCATGCTACAAAGAACCAAAGTTGCTAGAAGGTTAACCTCTGGGCAACCATCTTGTAGCAAGCCTAACGAGTTTTGGCAATTTTGGGGCTCCAGTTTACCTTTCTTTTCTTTTCTTTTTCCCTTTTTTTAGGGGCGGGGGGGGGGAGTTCTGTCTGTGTGTACACTACTTTTGCTAGTAATTGCACTTATTTAAATCTAATGGTAAAAATTTTAATGTAATTGTTTATTGCTTCAAAGAAAAAGTATCTTCCTTTCTCCTTTAAGTAGATACTGTGAATGGAGTGTAGCAAAGACATTTCTGGGTTAGGCAGGAAGGAGTGAGAGGAAGGACTAAATCATCTTTGTTTTCTCCAATCAGTAGTGGAAGCAAAATGACTGAAGAAGAGTAGAATGTCTCACTGTTGTAGGGTCTGTGGTTTCCAAAGTCCTCAGTGCTCCTATGATGCTTTCCCTAGATTTAGGTGACCAGATGTCCCGCTTTTGGCTGGATAGTCCCGATTTTTAGTAATTTGTCCCGCATCCCGCAGTGTTTTAAAAAAGTCCCGATTTTTTGAAAGAATGCATGACAAGCTAGGGAACGGCGGGAGATAGACCAAATTTTTAATCAAGAACCCCCTCCCCCCCGGTCAATGGTGTCCCACTTTACCAGTGTTAAAATCTGGTCACCTTACCCATTTCAGACATTGGCTTGCACCCCTCATGGCCAACATGGCAGCCACCTGGCTACTGGGGAATAGGCGGTCTCCTAGCTACGGAGGCTGGCTACCACCCCTAAAGGCTAACATGGCGGCCACCATGACGGCGGCTGGTTCTGCTGCACTAAAGCAAGTCCACTCATTATGGAGGCCGGCTATGACCCCTCAGGGCCAAGATGACTACCATCCTAGAGCAAGTCCTCTCATTACGGAGGCCGGCTACCTTCCCCGAGGCTCAATATGGCGGCTGCCTTCCCACTGACCTGACGAGGCGTCCACCGCTGCTGCCATGAAGGAACTGCCCACCGAACAGATGTGGGGTAAACCCAAAGGGCCAGGATGGCAGCTTCCTGTGCCCCTGCCGTAAAGTGAGGGTCCTCAGACCAGACGTGGCCTCAGGCTTGGAAGCTACTGGGGTGAAACAACAGCCACCACTGCTTTGAATACTGTGTCTTCTCTGAGCACAGATGCAGCCTCGGTCCCCACAGAGGACAGAGTGAGGCAGCTGCTGCCACCGCTGTAAAGAAAATCACCTTACAGCTGACCCGACCCACAGTCACAATGAGCCAGTATGGTGGGCGCCGATGCCGTGCTGTAAGCAAGTTCCCTCAGGACAGACTTGGCCTGAAGCCGGGAAGCAGCAGCACTGAGGCCCTGGCTGCCGCTGCTGCTGCTGCCTGGGAGGAAATTCACGAGATCACAGAGGGGCAGTCACGTGATCAGCGCTGGGTTGGCGCGTGATCAGCCCCTGGTTTGCGCGTGATCAGTGCTGCCTTGGCGCGTGATCAATGCCGGATTGGCATATGATCAGTCCTGGGTTGGCGCATGATCAGCCCCTGGTTCGCGCATGATCAGCGCCTGACTTCTAAGTATTTACCTCCTTAACACCAGGTGTTGGAACTAATGACAGCAGCTGGTTCTGCTGCACTAAAGCAAGTCCTCTCATTAAGGAGGCCAGCTCCAATGCTAAGAGCCCATATAGTGACTGCCTGGCTACTGCACTAAACCAAGTTCTCTCATTCCAGAAGCCAGCTATGACGCCTCAGGGCCAGCATGGTGTCCTCCTGGCTACTGCCAGATACAGTCTCCTAGCTACGGAGGCCAGCTTCCACCCATAAAGGCCAACATGGCAGCCACCTGGCTACCACCCTAAAACAAGTCCTCCCATTCCAGACATTGGCTAGGACCCCTCAGGGTCAACATGACAGCCTCCTGGCTACTGGGGAATAGGCAGTCTCCTAGCTACAGAGGCCGGCTACCACCCCTAAAGGCTAACATGGCGGCCACCATGACGGCAGCTGGTTCTGCTGCATTAAAGCAAATCCACTCACTATGGAGGCTGGCTATGACCCCTCAGGGCCAATATGGTGGTTGCCTTGCAACAGCACTAAACCAAGTCCTCCCATTCCAGACATTGGCTAGGACCCCTCAGGGCCAACATGACAGCCTCCTGGCTACTGGGGACTAGGCAGTCTCCTAGCTACGGAGGCCGGCTACCACCCCTAAAGGCTAACATGTTGGCCACCATGACGGTGGCTGGTTCTGCTATATTAGAGCAAGACCACTCATTATGGAGGCCGGCTATGACCTCTCAGGGCCAATATGGTGGCCGCCTGACTACTCCCAGATAGGCAGTCTCCTAGCGATGGAGGCAGCCCACCACCCCTTAAGGCCAACATGTCGGCTGCCTGGCTACTGCCCCAAAACAAGTCCTCCCATTCCAGACATTGGCTAGGACTACTCAGGGCCAACATGGCAGCCTCCTGGCTACTGGGGAATAGGCGGTCTCCTAGCTACGGAGGCCGGGGACCACCCCTAAAGGCTAACATGGTGGCCACCATGACGGCAGCTGGTTCTCCTGCATTAAAGCAAATCCACTCATTACAGAGGCTGGCTACGACCCCTTAGGGCCAATATGGCGGCCACCTGGCTACTGCACTAAACCAAGTTCTCTTATTCCGGAAGCCAGTTATGACCCCTCAGGGCCAATATGTCAGCTGCCTGGCTACTGCACTAAACCAAGTTCTCTTATTCAGGAAGCCAGTTATGACCCCTCAGGGCTAACATGGCAGCTGCCTGGCTACTGCGAAAGAGGCAGTCTCCTAGCTACAGATGCCGGCTACCACCCCTAAAGGCCAACATGGCAGCCGCCTGGCTACTGCAGAATAGGCGGTCTCCTAGCTACGGAGGCTGGATACCATCTCGAAAGCCCAATATGGTGACTGCCTGGCTATAGTCCTAAAACAAGTCCCTCCATCCTAGATGCATAAGGTGAATTTGGACTTGAACTCAAGTAGTGTGGTGGTCAGCAATCAGCCATCACAGATGGGAAGCAAAACTGTGGGCTGTGAGTGAGAGCTATGACGCCACAGAGATCTCCCAGCCTTCTATTTTCATGTCTCCTTTTCACTCATCTGTCCTTCTTTCCAACTTTCTTCTCTCATAATTTTGTGTATGTCTACATGGGGTAGTAGTGGTTGCACTGAAGGGAGACACTGCCTGTGATTTTGCCTGAGCCTCCTTTAACTCCATTGGCTCCTACCACCCATGGGCAAAGACTCAGTTTTGGTTTTACCACCTGCTTAAGCTTTTAAATACAATTTTTTTATTTTTTTACATAATGAGTGCCTAGTCCAGGGATTTGCAACCCCGTGCCTGCCACCATGATTTGTGTGCGCCCGCCATTATTTGACTGCATCAGAAGTTTTTCATAAACACTAAGTAAAACTATAATTTATTTTTATACATTTGTTAGAATTTTAAAATATTGTTGGAGTATCTACACAGGTTTATTATATTCGTTGGTATGTTTGCGATATCGTATGTATAAGTTTTTCCCTAGCTTTCGCCTTTGTACATGTCGCGTCTTGTTTAGC
>PVKE010026223.1:0-22465 GCA_004027555.1 Craseonycteris thonglongyai
GCTGCTCAACTAGCATGGGGTGAATGAGATTATAATGCCAGCTTGGCATGTCACTGTTTCAAACTCTCTGCAGTGAGTTGGATCTATTGTTTTGTCTGTTTCATGAAAGAAATTTCCTGTGGTCCACTATCTGAAAGAAGTTCTCCGTCTGTTCTTGGTGGTGAATTTTAAGGCAGCTGGGCCAGAGGATGAAATGAGTACAGAGATTTAATCTGAATTCACTCAAGAAACACAGCTTCAGTGTGTGAATCCCAGCTCTGGCAGGGGGTTGAACAAACAGTCACAATATCACTGTGGTCTTACACCAAAGATGTGTAACTTGTCAGAGCAGTGAAATCTCTTATGAAATGTGTGTTAGGATGATGTTGTTTGGGCAGAAGGCTGGTCAACGGTACACTTCCCTGAAGACATCTTTCAATTACGGATGCATTGCAATTAGAGATGGGAAAAGGCAGGATGCTGTCACTAAGCTTATTTCCTCTGCCAAGTTGGATGCAATATGCGATTTTATTTCCTATAACACGCCTTCCAAAATCTAGCTAGTTTGATTTCAGGTGGGAGACTTTAGTAATCATGTAATCCAAAGATCCCACCAATATCACCTAAATTTTTATTTCTTTCAAGTACTTTCTCCCAAGTGATATCAGCTCTCTAATTTCATCAAATCATCTTCCTACTTCCCAGAATGAGAGACCATTGTTCCTGGAAAAGCCCTAAAGATCACCTAGCCTAAGTTACTTCTTTAAAGAAAGGGAAGCTGAGGCTCAGAGAGGCTGAATTTAGTTTCACTTGCTTCTCAACCCCTTACCTGAATTAAGATATTCATGAGAGCCCCACTCTATTTCCTTTTCATTTTGTATAACCAATGTTTGCCATTTTACAGAACGTGATCCTAGGCTGTTACACTTCATAATTCTAGTGCCAGAAAAAAAAAGTATTTAACAGCTGAAATAGCTACAAATATTCACTGTTTACAGCCATTATATTTTGCTAAATGGAATTTGATCAGTGCTTGATCTCATGCCATAGAACAATAATTACTGTTTTATAGGGTATAATTAAACTCAAAATGTTTTTCCCTACAAAGACATCTGCATGAGAAGTAACTTCCTGAAAACAAGTCAACATTTATAGTGTTCAATATCAGCTACTAATAGTTGCTCTTGAGGGACTAGGACTCTTTTTTATATCACTAAGATTTTACTTTTCCTGGTAAAATATTCCACTCAGTAATTTGACGCTAAATGTATATTTATCATGGGCAACCATAGATTATTTACAAACCAGAAGCTGAAAAGTAACTTGCCCAAACACAGATACTATATTTTATTGTTGGCCAACGTTATGGGTTAGAATTGTGTCACCCAACTCCAGTTCACATGTTGAAGCTCTAACCCCCAATGTGGCTCTATTTAGAAATTGGGATTTTAGGGAGGTAAATAAAGTTAAGTGGGTGGGGCTCTCATCTGATAGGGCTAGTGCCCTTAAGAAGATAAGTGCATAGAAAAAAGGCCATGTGATGACACAGTGAGAAGGTACCATCTGTAAGCTAGGGAGAGAGCTGTTACCAGAAACCAACCCTATCAGCACCTTGACCTTAGACTTCAAGGATCCAGAAAAGTGACAAAAAAAAAATTTCTGTTTCAGCCATCTAGTTAGTGGTATTTTGTTATGGCAGCCTGAGCAGACTAATGCAGTCCCCAAGTCCTTCTTTTTAAATCAGAAACTCTGATGACGCTTGGCAAGGAGATGAGCATGCATCAAAATATGGAAACGTCCTTACTGAGATCAGGATGGGTGGGAGTTCCCAGTGGTGTGGAGACTTTCCTAACACATCAGAGAGTACCAGAGAGGACAGCAGGTCATGGAACTTGCCTCAAAGATCCCCATTCCTTCAATCCATTCCATCTTCCCTATAGTCCCAGTGATAGCATTTCCAATTTCTTTTCTCCTGGCCAATTCACACTTTTGAAATACAAAGACAGTGGCATCAAAGTGTTAAATCCCCCAAACTTCCACATCACTGGTTATAAAGTCGCATAAGCCAACAAATATTTTTATCCCATCAGTGATGTGGAAATTCCATCATTTATCAGACATTATCCCAATGCATGTGACTAAATTTATAAGCAAATTAGTATAGCACAACCAATATAAGTGTTTCTTTTAAAAAATAGTTGGTATTTCCTATTTTTAAGGTAGCTTGGGTTGAAGTCCCATACATGAAGTTGAAGTTCCTCTTTAGTCAAATACAATTGTGTAGCAGCTATGGGTAGAAAGGAAATGAACCAAATAAGGGCACATTTAAGAAATGTCTGGTAGGGTTATGCCAGTTCTCATAATGGTAAGCGGTTTTGACAAGCAGTCTAAATTCTACTAATCACTTGGGTAAAATTCTTCAGCTTGCTGAAGTCATGTCCAATTCCAACAGCAACCTGACTTGACTGGTTTCCTGCAATCCTGGGAGAAGCGGATACCAAGCGGGACACAGTCTTGAAGGTAAAGGTCAGTACTACTCAGTATCTTAAAATGAAATTTCCTATTGTTACATTTGGACATACTTTAATAAAAGATGCTTAAAAAATTTGATTTCCTGTTCAGAAGTTACAGATTAATGATAGTTGAAAAGAAGTAAAGGTGCCATACAACATCTTTATATAGCATACACTTGGCTTTGTGGTTTTCAAAAGGCAGCTGGTTTTAAAAACATAATTGTATAGTCTGTTTTCCTGCAGTGAAAATAGAAATTGAAAAAAAAAAGTCCTTCTTTGGTTAAAAAAAAAAATCATAAAATATATTCCTGTGCTTCAAGCCTTAATGATAAAAAATAAAATCCTCAAAAGGGAATTCAAATTAATTATGGTGTGGAGTATGTATGACCCAGCTCCTTCTATTTTTGATAATGACAAAATCGATTTCACCAGTGACAGGGTGGTTCAAAGGCCATCTATCTCTGGACTACAAAGAACACTCAGAGATATCTATTAATATTTTAATATGTCAGTTTTATTAAAGAGAAATTTGTTCTCATAGTCTTGAGGTGCTTCCACCCACATGAAGCAAACATTCTGAGCACAAAAGATTTGGCTTTGGATCACATGCTAGGAACACCCACACTTACTTCTGCTGAGTAACTTCAATGAACTATGGCTGCTGTGGGCTCCTTCGGCTTTTCCAAAGCTGAACCTTAGTCACCCTCAAAATACAGTTCTTTATGTGAGGACAATGGAATTGGCTGTTTGCCATGTTTCTCAGAACACGTGAAACACATCTGAAATGACTGCTGAGGTGGTGGGTGACTCAGATGACATTGGAGGCTGTGCAGGGGGTGCTGAGTTTTCCCTCCCCTGTGTCTCATAGCTATTCTCTCTCTTCCAGGTATCACTCTGAGTTTTCCATCACATTCTTTCACTTAATTCTCATGACAGTACTATGGGATAGTGACTGTTTTTCACTCCCATTTTGTAGATGGGGAAGTAGAGGATTTAAAAATTAAGGCACCATTGCAAGGTTAGCAAGAATAATAATGTAGACATACATGCATTCATAACCTGACTACTATGAATGGGGAGTCATTTGTTCAGATATGGCAGAGGATTCAAAAGATTATTACTATTAGTTGAACTCACAGTTTATGCTTTTCTGTGCTTCAAAACTGCAAGCACCTCTGGTGTTCAATACCTATTGGTTGAACTGAATTATTCTTATAATCAAAATGATGTCTTTGAAATCTCAATGGAATTTCTGTGCCTCGAGAGGCCTCTTGCTGGGGTCAGTTGAGGGGAGAGGACCTATCCAAGTGCTAAGTACAAATGGACTAGCCGAGAGAAAGGAAGAAGCTGGAGAGAGCTGGAGAGGACGGAAAGATTAGGTGCACTTACTACTCCTTGTGCTAAAGAGACATAAATACAAATGCAGTGGGAAGGAAGAAATGGGAAAGAATAAGACATTAGGGGCCACATCCACAGGCCCATAAATGCTTTCTATTTCTAGATGCTTTCTATTTCTCATATCCCTCTCCCTAAGTTTTGCTCTTGGTTGTGTGTATGTGTGGGGCTGGGGTGGAGAGGAGGGTATAAACACACACACACACACACACACACACACACACACACACACACACACACTATATTAGGGTTGCCAGGAGAAAATACAGGACACACTGTTAAATTTGAATTTCAGATAAACAGCAATATTCTTTTAGTGTAATTATGTATCAGATATTGTATGGTAAATACTTACACTAAAAATTACTCATTTATCTGAAATTTAAATTTAATTGTGCATCCTGTATTTTTGTTTGTTAAATCTATCAAATTTATTATATATATGGTATGCATGCATACACATTACATATATGTACACATGTACATATATATTTAAATCTAGGTATCTATACATGCAATTATAAATAACACTCACTGATCTTAAAATGAGGTTAGCACTTAGCAGCTGTCCTTATATGTTCCTGTTTATTCTATACCTCCTTTATGTCCAAGTTTTCATAATTTAATTTTCAATGTCTATTTTCCCTCCAAGGCCAAAAGCTCTTCAAAGACTGTGACTACCCCTGTTGCAGATTTCAGAACCCAGCCAAAACATAATTGATGAGTGAAGAACACAGAATATATGTTAAAGCCCACATCAAGAAGTGGGCCAATAGATCAACCTAACTAACAAAGAGTGAACAGGATGTGCCCATCTGTGGACAAAAGCCTGAGTCAGCAACTGAAACCACTGAAGAGATAAAGGATCTGAATTTAAAGGAAGTTCACTATAGGACAAAAACAACCATATTCACTTCAACGTTTTTATCTCACTGGATTTAAATAAGCACTTTAAAATGATTTCCCCCCCGTTAGTACGAGGCTAGACCAGTTGGTTACAGGTGATTTTGCACAAGGGCAGTTTCCCCATAGCTGGACCAACACTGTGAAGTCTTCCTGGCATGCCACACGCGTACCAGATTTGGTTTTCATATTCTGAGGCACACTCGAGACATTTCACTTTCCCTCAATTTCTGTTCTAAAGAATGCCTTTTAGAAATTTTTATGTTTGCCCAAAGCATTCAAACTAGGGGATAAAATAGAGGCCAGAAATGGAGATCTCCTCCCACTTGACATGACATTAGTGGCATTTTAAAATTACAGCCTCACCAGCTTCCTTAAGAAATACTACATTTTTCATCTTTGGTGGCTGTGATTAAGTAACACTCACTTTGCACAGCTCCTGTGGTGACATAGCTCCATTATAAAGGCCTCCTGTGTGGCATCTGGGTCATTAGAAACCTCACAAAATCTTGGGAAAAAGTAGCAGAGCTATTAACAAACCCTTCAAATTATGGCTCCCTTCCTATTTGTGTCAAAGAATAAAGATTGACTTCATGATGCTTTTGGAGTTGAATAAAATAGGTAAGTGGAAGCATACACATGTACAGATGCCCATAAAGAGTAGCACAATTTCAGATATAATTCTCAGAATGTTTTCCCGTAGAGCTCCTAGCCTGTCCTGAGCCCCCAAATTAGGGTTTCATTTCTGTATTCCACTGGATTGCCTGGATCACCTCACTCAATATATTAAAACTCATGTGTTTATAAAGGCAGTTTTTGGCAACTTGGTGTCTGTAATCATTAATTTTATTTGTCTCCTTGACTGGGCTGAGGGATGCCCAGATAACTGATAAAAACTTATTTTGGGGTGTATCTATGAGGGTATTCTAGAAAACATTCACATTTGATTCAGTAAACCAAGTAAAGAGATCTGCCATTACTAAAGTGGGTGAACATCAATCATTCAATCCATTGAGGGCTCGGATAGAACAAAAAGGCAGAGGAAGGACTAATTCTCTCTCTTCTTGACCTGGAATGTTCATCTTCTCATGAGCTTGAACACTGGAGCTCCTGGTTCTCAGGCCTTTGGAGTCTGGGATTTGGACTAGTGACCTCTGGTTCCCTGACCTCTGGCCTCAGACTTGGGGTTATACCATCACCTCCCTTTGTTCTTAGGTCATTGACCTTGGTTTTCTAGCTTACAGATGGCAAATCATGACACTTCTCAGCCTTCATAAATATGTGAGCTAATTCTTATAATAAATCTCTTCTTATATGTGTCTATATGTGTCCTACTGTTTCTGTTTCTCTGGAGAATCTTAACTAATACAGTGACCTATACTGAAGCTTCAGTTTCTTGAATGTCTCTAATGTGGACCTGTACCCTCAAAAATAAGGTGACCAGACATTCCGCTTTTTAACAATTTGTCCCGCGTCCCGCGGCGTTTTAAAAAAGTTCTGATTTTTGGAAAGAATGCACGACAAGCTAGGGAATGGTGGGAGATAGATCAAATTTTTAATCAAGAACCCCCTCCTCACCCCGGTCAATGGTGTCCCGCTTTACCAATGTTAAAATCTGGTCACCTTACTCAAATAGGGCTTACACTGCACCTTCAACCCCTGACATGACAACTGTCCCCAGAAGTGAACTCAGGTTCTCTGTGCAACACATTCTTGTTTGCCCAGGCCCACGAAATCATTTTGGCCAGGGCCCCGTAATGGCTAAGGCAGCCTCTTCATGTGCATATGAACATCCAGGCACACACCCAACATATCTGAACATATAGTCTGTTTTGTGTGAGCTTCTCGTAAGATGAGAAACACAGGCTCATATTTTACTGGCACTTTGACTAATCTTTCGGGGGAAATCTGGCTTATGTGGGAAGTGATTGACTATGTGGTACCCTTTTCCCTGAGCTAATACTAAAGCCAGATCCCAGATGTGCTCTTGGCATTCCATCTTTCTGATGACATATAAAAATGAGGAGCCACATACTCTGGGCTATTACAGATCCCATGGCACTGTTAGGAAGACCAGTGGGTTTGCCCTTAAAATGTGGCAAAATGCCAACTCAGAGAGTGAAGTTCCAAGTTCTCAAAATCCTCCAATATGTTATAGATTGTTCTGTTATTTGCTCAAAAGATGGACTAGCATTTGGTGGGAGCTATTTATCTCTGTGTGTGTGTGTGTGTGTGTGTGTGTGTGTATTTCAGAGGAGGCTGTATTTCAGCAGTGAATTTAACCAATCTCCAAGTAAAATGTGATAGTAAGCTGAAGTAATCAAATGCTACATCAAATAAATTATTTGATGATCAACTGGGCATTTTTGTATAAGCAAAGTTAATTTTGATAAAACCTGTACAATTGTGAATTGTGAGAGGCTGAATGTAGAAGTAAAATATGAGGACAGATTTTAGTTTTGTGTTATAGTGATGTCTTCTAATCAAGTTACAAGAGGCTATTTATTCATATTGAGCCAGGACACAAATGTCTGTTCTGCACATGAGGAAATGTAGTTCATATGAGCATCATTTATTATGAGCCAGGTTTGGTTCCCACATGCCCTCCATAGCCACTCTATTTTCACCTTCAGCAGGTCCCCTTGAAGACTAAATTCCACATTCCCAACTCTGAAAAGGAACTGCCCATGGGGAGCTTCACTACCCTGGTCATTAATAGAGGAGGCAGGAAAGACTGGAGCTGGGAGGATTGGGTTTATATAAATGGAAAGATAAGTCTCAATTTCTTTGCTTCCTGCAACCTTACCTCTACTTGCCTTTTTTTTTTTTTTTTTTTTAGTGTGAGGTGTGTCTTGTTCCCTGCTTTAATCTAAGCTTTATCCAGTGACATATTGGACAAAGGCCGTTTCAAAGGCCATCACTCACTCTCCGGATTCACTGCAGTATAAGCCATTCCCACTCTCTAAAGAGACTTTGCAGTCCCCATACACGTTTACTCCACACATTGCCAACGCCTCTGTCTGAAACCTGACACTGGCTTATGCCCTCCTCCGAAGCCTGCAATCTCTAAGCCACACATAGCAAGCTCCTGCTGCCCAATCTCTCATAAAGCACCAAGTAGTTTGTTAAACCTTCTCAGGAAAAATACCAAAGAGATTTATATTTATCCTCAACACAAGCAGTCCTCATCTAGGTTTTTCAGGATCAATTCATTTCTTATACAATGCTCATGTCCATCATAATGAATGCAATATTAGACATCTGTACAAATAATGAGACTGCTTCTCATGTGCTAAGGGTAAAATACAGTCTTTGTAACCACTAGTTGAATCTTAAAGAAAGCATTTTTGTTTGTTTCTTTGGGAATAATTTCAAACCTGCAGAAAAGTTACAAAAATGATACAAATAACACTTGTATACTTTTTTGCTCAGAATTATCTATTATTAATGTTCTTTTTATCTCATTTGTGTTACCAGTTCTTCTCCTTTTTTCCCCCTCTCTCTGCTTCTGACTCTATCTCTGTCTGCTATATATATGAGAGACACTATACGTACATGAATACTTTATATGAACATATAAAACTTTTACTATTTGAGACTATATATGAGAATGTACATTTATATACATACACATGTACATATGTACATATACGTATATGTACATATGCATATGTGTAATATATATATGTATATGTATGTGGGTATATGTATAATTAGCTAAATTTAAGTTGCATACACTGTGGCCCTTTACTCCTTAATATTTCAGTGTGTATTTCCTAAGAATAAGAATATCGTCTCACACACCCATAGTGCATTTATAAACCTTAGTAAAGTGAACATTGATACTATACAATACTTTTATGTAACTTACTGTCTGTATTCCAATTTTTTTTAACAAACTCAGTAATATACTTTGTAGCATTTTCTCCAGTACAAATTCTTGTCATGTATTCTCAGTCTCCTTTAATCTGGATAAATTCCTTAGCCCTTCTTTGTCCTTTTTTTTTAAGATTTATTTTATTGTTTTTGAAAGAGAGAGACAGAGACAGAGAGAGACAGAGAGAAGGGGGAGGGTCCAGAGCAGTCTCCATAGTTGTACATCATCAGCTTTCAACAGGGTTTTGTTCCACACAGGTGAGTGGGGGCTGTGCAGGGTGGGAACTGGGCTGGGGGCCTCCCACATGGAAGACACGTCCCCACGAGCTGGGGCCTGAACCAAGGGTCTCCCACATGGGAAGCTCACGCTGGCAAGAACCGAACCAGGGGTCACACTCCAATTCAGCACATGGTTCTGCATGAGCTGGGGCCAGTTCAGCATAAGGGTCTGCATGGGCCGGGGCCAGGATTTGATCCTCGGTCTCTGGAGCTGCAAAAGGAGTGCTTAACCCACTGAGCCATCCCGGCTTCCCCCTTCTTTGTTTTTTAAAAAATGACACTGCCATTTTTGCAGAAAACAGTTTCTTAATGGGATGTGTGAGGGGCCTTTGCAGTGGGGAGACCAGTGGAGAGAATGGACTTTAAATGAAAACATGTACATGAGTAACAGTTTAATATATGATAGAAGTGAGAGAAGTGACAGTGTATCAACAACCCAGCACATGGCTAGTTCTTCAAGTCAAACCCTCTTCGGACCATTGCATCTTGGCTTTGCATTATATGTAGAACTAAGAACCGTTCCCCCTATTTATTATGGCAGACATTAAAGTAGAGGCATCCTGCCACATGATAATCAAATAGTTAAGAGGGGAGAGAGAGGTGGAGGACAGTACTCCCATCAATTAAAATGTACATTGGGACCGTTCGGTGTGCCAGTCATTAGATGATAGCCTCAAGTAGCCCTTGAAGATACACACGAGATTGTCGTCATGTCGATGTCGTCTCACGAGGAAAGGCACATGCTTTGCCTTAGTTGACAAGCTAAGTAAGGATCCCTCTGTTCCTATGTAACCTCACATCTCTCTCCCTTTTCATTGTCCACCCCTGAGTCCATTTTATAAAGAGGAGCGGAAGAGACTCTGTTCAGCGCAATCAAGCCACCCACATGCCTTTACCAAGCAGAAAACAAAAAATAATGAAGAAAACGTCCATCAGAACTAAGCAATTGATGTAAGATGTCCTGAGTTTCTACCAAAAATAATGTCTCTTCATGAAGTCATAGGGCAGAGCTTCCAGGTGACATAAGGTGAAGCTTTAACAATAAGCATTAGGAACCCTCTATAACTGTTAGGGAAAAAAGGGAATTGTGGGGATGCTTATTATTCAGTGATGAACTGTGGTTGTTTCTCTTTAGCAATAGAACAGAATGAAGCAACTACATGAGCCCTTCTAAAAAACGATGAATTCAGAGTCACCTACTAGGTTGTGGCTTTGTGCGAGACTTGTTAACCTCTCTGAATCTTACTTCCTTTAGTATTGAGAAGTTATGGTATGAAAAGAATGAAATGAGGTAACCACGCAAAGTGCTTGCAGAAGCCCTGGCAACACAGTAGGTAAGTGATGCATGTTAGTTCCTGTCCAAGGCTAAGCTCCCCGAAACAGAGCCAGATACATGTGATTTATAGAGAAAGTGCTCTCAAGGGGAGGAGAAGATGGAAACAGAAATGGACAGAGGAAGATGCTCAGCAGGGCTGTGGTCTCAGCTGGAGAGTATGAGAGCCTCATTCCAAGGAGTGCTCTGGACCTTAGACGTTGTCCACATTAAGAGAGAGAGAGCCAGACTTTTGATTTTATTTGTCAGTCACTAGCTGTGGGACAGGAGGGGCAAGTTATTTTCCCAGATGCACCGGCTTCCATCAGTATTTCTCTGTAGGAGGACAGCTAGGACTGGTCAATCTCAGAGCAGCTAGAGGGTGGGGATGGGTGCACTGGCCTCTTAAAGGGCTCTGGGCAGGACATCAGAGCATCCACCATAGCTCCCCTCTCCCTTCTTATTGAGTAAGAAAAGCTTGTAGAACACAGTACTAGATTCTTTGTAATGGCAATGGCTTCATTATATATATTTTAAACTTTAGTTGGAAGAAGTGACCATTCATATCATAGAACTTTCTGAGGCATGCTGAGCTAATTGATTCCATTGAGGCAGCCTTTTATGATGAGAAAACATCTCTGGTCTGCAACACAGATGGTACCAGCCAGGAGGAAAGGAGCCCAGGCCTGCAGTCAAGCTTTAGGCAAGCCCCGTGGCTCTGCGCTGTGTTGACTCACCCATCTTCAGGGAGAGATGCAGAACTGGGGACTGGCTTGGGTATTCAAAGTTGCTTGAAATTTGGCCACTCTTTTCTTGGCCCCCACCCCCAACCACCCCCCATTTCTGGCTGAGCATCAGGAGTACACCATGCCTTATGGCACACTCCTCTCTGTAGGCCACGGGGACATTTGTAACACACATCCTCTTCTGCGCGAGGTGGCGGAAAGGGCGAGAAAGTGGGAGCTGTGGTTGCTGGCTGAGTGGTGGATGAAATGACATTGATTTCTCACCCTGTTAACTGGTATGCCACTTTTCCACTCACACAGGCTAGGAGCTCACTTCTAGTGGGGATCTAGCAATTACCTGGCTCATCAGAGGTAATGTGTTCCTGAAGAAGGCATAGATGCTGGTCAAGGTTGGGCCTAGGAATTCAGATAATATTCAAATATTCATATCCGATATTACAATGAAAGGTACAAATAAGTTAGCCACTTCTTTTTCTGAAAATTATAGTGTATTATAGCATTATATATACTATACACACACACACTCATATATATACATACACACACACACACACACACACACATACATGCCTATTTATTTCTATAAGATTTTCTCTTACTTTTGGTCTTTCTCCCCCCACTGAAAAATAAGCTTCATTAGGGTGAAGGTTTTGCTTACTTTGTTCACTGTCATAACCCCAGTAAGTGCCTATGTGACCTTAATAAAGTCAGTTAATCTCATGGGGCCTTTCTGTTGTCACCTACAGACAATAGGTTAAGTTAGGTAATGTTTCAAGCCCTTCCTAGCTCTAAATTTCTGATTCTTTATAGGGAAAAAAAGAAACAAAAACTCATGGACACAGTCAATAGTTTAGAGGTTATCTGAGGGTAAGGAGTAAGGTGGGTGGGAGAATTGGGAGTGGGCACCAGATATATGGTGATGGAAAGAGAACTGACTCTGGGTGGTGAGCACATAATGCAATACATGGACAATGTAATGCAGATTTGTACATGTGGAACCTATGTAATTTTTACCAACCAATGTTATCCTAATAAATTTAACAATCAATAAAAATTGAAAAGAGAAAAAGGAACAAAGTCCTCATATCGTAACAAGTTTTACCTCCAACTAGGCTCCCACTGCTGGTTGAGTTTAATGTTGGGAGTTTTAGGTCTCCTGTCCTTCATGCTAGCAAGAGCACTGTGGGTAGCTGGTGCATTTAATGGGGAAACATAATAGTTGAATCCAAGGAATCTCTAATACACGGGATCTCAAAGTATGGCTTCTGGGTCCATCTCGTCTATAGCACTTGGGAACTTAATACAAACGCCAATGTCAGGTCCTCCCCCAGACCTTACTGAAGTCAAAACTAGGGATGGGCTCAGTGATCTAAACTTTCATAAGCCCTACGGGTGATTCCCATGCTCTCTAGAGAACCACTGCTCTGTTCCATTAAAACATTCACACACACACACACACACACACACACACACACACACACACACAGAGAGAGAGAGAGAAAGAGAGAGAGAGAATCTTTACTTTGAATTGAGAAGATAAATACATTAGAACAAGGACATACATTGTACCTCACTGACTTGTCCCTACTAATTTCTAGATTTTTTTTTAAAGAAAACTCTGAATTGCCTATTGATCAGCTTCATTTCCAGTAGATTATTCTAGTTTAAATGAGAAACATATGCCCAGTAGAAAATTAAGAAAATGGTTCAGGACAAATAAACATTGATTGCTAAGGGAGAAGAAGACCACTTATCGCATTATCTCTTCTGTGAACAGTCACTCCCTCTGCAAGCAGCTCACTCCAAACATCGTACATTTTAAAATGGCAAGGATGTCTCCAAATAGTGGTTTAATTCATTGATTTTTCTTCCTATTTTCATTATCTACTTAAGCACAAAATGCATTTATTGTGGCTTCAAAGACTGCACTCAGTTGATCAAATTCCCATCTTTAAAGAAGGGTATCAAATACAAATGGACACCACTAAACAGCCTCTTCATCAATGCAGAACTTGATGCCAATGTGTGGTGAGGCCTCAAACCAAAGAACATACACTCGTATGTCTTAAGGACTAAGTGCTCACACATAATTGAGGACCAGATGAACCCAGGAGTTAACAACTATTTACAACCATGAACCATGCGATTTGTCTATGTAACGCCCTCCATGGAGAGCTCTTATTTCCTAACAATACCTGCTGCAATGAGGCCTCTGAGCCTTCTGTCCCACTTGACACCTGACTAGTCCCTTTGCAGCCTTCATGAAGGAGTCGCATTCTCTAGGCAGCCGATCCTATCCACATCCTTACCCCATGCACTGTTACTAAGTCCTGCACACCAATGTCACCTGTACCTCACACCAATGTCACCTGTACCACACCAGCATGTTATCCAGGGCAGATGCCAGCCTTCCTCATGGGATGGTAAACTCGCAGGCATTATTTTTCTTTGAATCCCAATAGTGGCATGATAGGTTCTTGTAAGTATCTGCTGAGTGAACTAATCTTATTTTCCGGTCACACCTTCCTTTTTCCTGCAGATACTTCACCCTCAAAATAGTGGCTTTCTTAGGAGGTAAAGAAAAAATGATAGATAGATAGATAGATAGATAGATAGATAGACAGATAGATAGACTTTCCTAGAAAAATTCATAGTTAAAGAAAAAATATTCCTCTATTGTGCATTCCCAGATACCTAAAGAAATAATAAGTTATGAAGAAACCTGTCAAAATGCTTCTGAGCAGAAGTTAATTTTCCATTTTTTATAGTTTTTAATTTTTTTAAAGATTTATTTTTATTGTTTATGACAGAGAGAGAGAGAGAGAGAGAGAGATACAGAGACAGAGACAGAGAGAAGGGGGGAGGGCCCAGAACAGTCTCCATAGTTGCACATCATTGGTTTTTTCCACATAGTTTCATTCCACAGGTGGGCGCGGGGCTGCACAGGGCAGGAACTGGGCCGGGGTCTCACCCTGGTGAGAACCGAACTGGGGGCACTCCCCAGTTCAGCATATGGGTCTGCATGGGCTGGGGCCAGGATTCGATCCTCGGTCCCTGGGGCTGCAAAATGAGTGCTTAACCCACAGAGCCATCCTGGTTTCCCCTCCATTTATTTTTGAATAATGGATTGTAATTACAGTGCATATCACTTTTATTGTTTCTTTTTAAACCTACCAGAGATTGGCTTCCTAAAAAAAATTATGAAGAAAGTAAATAAAAAAAACTGAAAAGAAAAAATACCCTCCACATATATAAAAAGTGATGTAGAATCATTAAAGAAACAGAGAGCAGGCAATCAGGAAGCCCTGTGAGTCAGGGAAGAGTGAGTTTTTCTCCTTCTACTCAGGACGTATGTGAGCATAGCTAAGTCCCATGTCCTTTTAGATTGCACTTTTCCATGCAGTCTTATGATCTCAAAGTAAATGCCAAGGAGATACTAGAGGAGACCATGTTTATGGGGGAAGGATAGAGAAAAGAGACCTTTTGGGGTCTATGTCCAGAGTCTGGAAAATAGTTCTCAGAAAAATGCAGTGTCCTGAGACACCTGAAGAAGGAGCAACTTCAAAAGATGTACAAAATAAAATCTAGGTTAGATTGAAAACTGACTTTTCTGAGCTGAAGAAAAACAAACAGTCAGGTGGATGAGGATACTGGTGTTAATGTAGACATAATTGGGGCCAGAGTATTTACTATTGCCAAGAAGTTCCCATAGAAACAAGGTGGTCAGAGCTGGATTCAGGGCCTTCAGATGAGAAGTAAATAAATCAAGGCAGTAGTAGTGCCATGCAACAGGGTTCAAGAACAAAAAAAAGAGGAACTCAGTAGCAACTAAAAGAGGGATTGAGTTCAGGCCTATCTTTGTGCAGTTTGAACGCTGTTTAGCTGGGATCCAGCTGACGTACTAGCAAGGCAGGAGAATTCATTCCACTCAACCTTCTAGATTTGCCATCCCATCGGCTCTGACCTCTGTTGGCTACACACACCAAATGCCAAGCCTGGCTGCAGTGGAACAAGAGTATGAATATAAAGAGTGGAGCTTTGAGAATTGCTATTCAGAGATGCTGGGAGGAAACCAAAAACCCATTTTTATCTTAAAAGAAGACTGTAGGTGTGGTGGTCTTTTGAAGAAGAGAGCAATTACTTTAATGGTTTGTATTTTTATTATAGAAAAAATTACAGTCTATTTAAGAAAATGTGGACATTTTTGAATATTCAGAGGAAGAAAGAAAACAAAACCCACTGTTCCATGGGTCAAATACAATAATTGGGTATATTTAGTGTGTTTCCTTTTAGTCTCTTTCAGTATGTAGAGACACTTTAAAATATTGTTGTAATCACTGTTTAACATTATGCATAATCATTTCTCGTGGTTTAAAATTTATATCGTTATATCCCTTCTCATTGAATGAATTTACCATAATTTATGTTGAATGACATAGCTGAATGATAATGTGGAATATGATGAAAAGATTGAATATTTAAAAAGCACTGAAAGGGAATGAAACAAGCCTTTGAAAGAATTTCAAAGTAATTAAGTTAACCTGGAAATGAAAATTTGGAAAGAAGGAACATATGGAATTTTGGACAGATAGAAAATAAAAGTATTTTTTTAATTAAGAATATTTATTCAGAGGATTCTGGGATGGGTCAGTGGGTTGAGCACTCATCTTGCAGTTCTAAGGTTGTAGGATCAAATCCTGACCCCAGCCTGTGTGAACCCATATGCTGAACTGGGGTGTGCCCCCAGTTCGTTGTCACTGGGGTGAGCTTCCTATGTGGGAGGCCCCCAGCTGTTTTCCACCCTGCAGAGTCCTGTGCCTACTTGTAGAATGAAACTATGTAGAAAACTAATGATGTGTAGCTATGGAGACTGCTCTGGGCCCTCCCCCTTCTCTCTGTCTCTTTCTGTCTCTGTTTCTCTGTCAAAAACAATACAATAAATGTTTAATAAAAAAGTTTTACCTTTTTATGTAGTCATCCCTATTTTATAGTTTAGAAAGAAACAATGTGGTTATTTCATTCAGTCACTTTTCTCAAGATATTTATTACTGTGTTCTCTTACATGTTGAAATTTGGGAAGAAATGAATCATTTATCATGTCACATGAGGGTCATGAGCAGGCATTAGCCATTTAGCTGATAGAGCTAAATAAGATACAAAATTGATAAGTTGTGTATGGGTTTTTAATTCTAAAAATAAGATGAATATATCCTTGCATATAAGAAAACCTTAGTCCATTCTCATTTTCCTCTTAACAATAGTTCAAAAACATTTGTCATTGGGAGTGTATGCTATTTTGGGTAGTACTTGCAGATACATAACATCACATGAAGTAGTTCTGCAAAGTTTTAGCTACTCTGCTCTCTTGGTTACTTATGTTATGGGGATCCTGATTGCATTAAGTATTCTTTCTTTCACCCCGGAGAAGCATACATCTGCTTCTGCTGACATCTGTTCTCCTTTGTGGGTTCTGAGGAAACATTTACTTCTTTTATGCTTTTCTTCCTGTTTTAGCAATGTCTGCTTCTCATCTTAATAATTCACCTCTGCTTGGCAATAACTTGATAAGAGAGAGAGAGTGCATAGCTAAAGAGGGAATGTGTAGCATGGAATATAGAATTCAGGACAACATTCTTGACTCATTGCATGGTATCTGCCAGGCAGTACAAAACTAGGCTCATGGTATGTGGGCTTCCTTTTTAAAAGAAGGTTATAAATTACAACATCAAGATCATTAGGTTCCCACCATATTTACTTGTATCACAGAGGAATGGAAATGTGGATGAGTTAGAAAAGTCTCTACTTTGGGGATATAATTCCCAGTATTGTTCCTGCAACATCTTAGACAGCTCTGTACCTCCCTCCTTGAAGGTTTGTTTTGATTCTGGAGTTGAGTGCTCTGCCATAGTTTCAGAGGCATGGGAGACCACCGTAACATCAGCACAGGAAGTGAGGCAAGAGGCTCAGTTTTATACCCTAATGACAGAAGCGATGTTTCTTCTCCATAGGCTCCTGGACTTCCAAGATGCTGCTCACCTATTTTGGTTAATTCTATGACCCACTCATGGCTGATTCAACTGATGAAGTGAAAGAAAAAAAGAGCATAATATCAACTGCTTATGATCTCTTTAAGAACACAGTCTTGATTGGAAAGAGATATTCATGATGCATGTAAAGGACTTGCATCCAGGACATATAAAGAACTCCTGAAAATCAATAATAAATGAATAACCCATTAAAAGAAAATAGGCAGGAGAATAGAGCAGGCACTTCACTAAAGGGAATACCCAAATGGGCAACAAACATAAAAATAAGTTTTTAATACATTGCTTATTAAGGAAATACACATTAGAACACAGAGCAAATCCACCAAAAAAATCACTAGACTGATTATAGTAATAAAAACAAACAAACAACAACAACAACAAAAACAGACTATACCAAGTACTGGCAAGGAAAGTGAAGCATCTAGAACTCTCATACATAACTGGAGAGAATGTAATTGGTAAAACCATTGTGGAAAACTGTTTGGTCATATTTACTAAAGCTAATCATAACATTAGTTCTATGATCCAGTAATGCCACTCTGAGGTATACTGTATACCCAAGATAAATGAGTACATAGTTTCACAAAAAGACTGGAAACAATATAAAAGTTTACCAAAAGGAGAATGGGTAACAAAAAGTAGTATATTTAAGCAATGCATCGTCACAGAGCAGGAACAAGCCAATATGGTCAATAAGCTAAATTGTGGTAAATACCTTTGTTGGAACACAGCCACACTCATCATTTACACATTGTCTATGGCTGCTTTTGTGTTTCAAAGGCACAATTGAGTAGTTGAAACTGAGACCATTTTGCCTCCACCCCTGTTTCTTTAACTATTTGGTTCTTTATAGAAAAAGTTGCCAAGCCCTGCTATTAAGCAATAACTAGCAATAGACTTATGGTACAGATAAGAACATGGGGTAAAACTTACAGATATTATGTTGAATGAAAGAAGCCAGACAGAAAAGAGTACACATTGTACAATTCTCCTGAAATTCCAGAATGGGTGAAATTAATGGACGGTGTTAGAAATATTAAGAATACTTATATCTTGGGGATACATGCTGAGAACAGTAAAAGGGAGTCTCCTGGGGTCCTGAAAATGTTCAGCGTCTTGGTCTTTGTGCTAACTACAGGAATGTATTCACACATAAAAGTTAATTGAGCTGACACACAAGATTAGTGCACTTTACCTTTTTATAGGTCACTTAAAAAATGGAATCATGAATTGCAGCTGCTTAAATGGGCAGATTGGTTAAATTCTCCATATGGAGCTGAAAGATAAAAACCAGTTTTTTTCTGTGACTGGGAAAAGCTGAAAACTCAGGGTTTTTGTTTGTTTGTTTGTTTTGTTTTTACTAAGGTATAAATTTTATATAACGTTGCATTAGTTTCAGGAAAGATGATAATGATTCAGTATTTGTACACAATGTGAAACAATCACCACAATAATCCTAGTTAACATCCATCACCACACATAGTAAAACAAGATTTTTTTTATTGTGATGAGAACTTTTAAGGGTTACTCTTAGCAACTTTCCAATATTAGCAATACAGTATTATTAACGTAGTCACCATACTATACGTGAAAACTCATAACCAAAAATGAGACTTTCCAAATTTACTTCACATCAAATTTCTAAGGATATTATATGATGCGATAAAGAGAACTTTTGCTATAAAAAAAAGTCATCTACAAAAGAAGGTCTTTATTTTTTTTATAAATGGTTTTCTTTCCTTTTCACTGACCTGTTATGCCACACATTTGTTTTATGTCATTTCTTATTTATAATAATGCATTACCCATGTTGGTCTTCCTTACTCACCTATATATGTCTCTTTTTTCCTGGTATATTTATAGTAAATTGCTTGTACAACCCTTGGGCCTATATTAATTTATCTTTAAATGTTTTTCATTTCCCTTTGTGTCCTTTAAACTCCATTGATTTATTCTATTTGATATTTCTTCATTATTCTAAAATTTGCTTGGCTGCTGTTCAACACTCTTATTTTTTCCCCTTTTGGTTGTCCCTGTGTCCTAATTATCAGTCTAACTAGGTTATGAGAACTCTCTCACAGAGGGTCCCTACCCCGTACATTAGAATCACAATGGATGGATTATTCAAGCTCAGCCAAAGATTGATTTCTTTCTGGTTCCTTCTTTTACATATAGCATAATTTAGTAATCTTGTGCCCTGCCTGAAAACCTACATTAGTACATGATTTATTCCTTGTCATTTCTTTCCAGAAAATTAAAATCACATATAACTGGTAGCCTTTCCTACTGGCATAAATGAAAAGCAATATGTTGTCAATGGAGTAGACTATTGTGGTAGTTGGTAATCAACATGATAATAAAAAATTAAGGCTTCTTCCTTTAAAGCACTCCTGAGTACTTTGCAATTATATTCCCACTGATCCTCATAACATTGTTGCGCTAATTGGAAAATTACTAAACTTTTGATACTTACAGAAGAGAACAATAAAAATTATATAAAATTTCCAAGGTTCCCTGAGTTGCCACCACATTTGAATATAAAAAACAGGACATTGTATTTAAGAAGCAGGACATTTGATCAGCAGGATCAAACTGGAGCTGGTTTTTCTTAGTTCAGATAGAAGAGGAGTAATTAACACTAATGATGTTCTCAAAGGCCCCATTTGAAATGGGGCTTTATCTTGAGGCATGCTAACTTCGGCACTCACTGAAATCTCAAATATTTGTAATTCCAAAACTGGAGAGTCACTATGGCTCTTTACCTCCACACCATACCTCGGGAATAAGCAGCTCAAAACACACTGGCGAAAGAACTGTCTTGGGATCATCTTTCTCACAAAATAAAATAATGAGGTGTGACTGAACTTTTGGGAGTCATGAATCTCATCACCCCACAGATACTGAAATCATCTCCCCAATATTCCCACCTATTCATGGGATGACCAATTTCATATTTACATACTCGACTCACAAAAAGTTCTCATTGGTCCTGATTGTACTAAAAAAGAGTAGACACTGAACAGAGAGCACCTTAAACATTTGAACACAGCCTGTGTACACCCCTGTGTCTTCTGTTTTCTCAATCAAATATACCGAATTTTCCGGCGTATAAGACGACCCCCTAATTTTACAGTTAAAACATAGGTTTAGGCCTATATTTGCTGTATAAGACTACAGCCTCGGAAATGGGGGGTAGTCTTATACAGCGAATATAGGCCTAAACCTATGTTTTAACCGTGAAATTAGGGGGTCGTCTTATACGCCGGAAAATATGGTAGTGTTTTCTTGTGCCACTCTTTATAACACATAGTTCCAAGTCCTAGACCAAACTTGGTCACTCTCTTTGCCATGAACATCACCTGCCTTTCATTTATAAAAGGAGTGAGCATAAAACTGAATAGTCTTCCAACTATGGATTGACAAGCACTTAAAATGGAGTCCAACTGTCCCTTCTCTCATATGAAATAACAGATGCAGTCTCAGAATTTGTTCTTCTAGGCAACATGTCTCCTTGCTTGCTTTATTACCAATGTCAAGTCCTTTCCAACCACTGCTCAGCATTCATGGGTGCTCCTTATATATATATCGAAACTGACAGCCCCTATCAGAACATGGTCCAGGAAAAGTCACTGGTTGTAACATTTTATCTGAACTTGACTCAACCCAATCCTTTTTGCTTGGATAAGTCATCTCTCATGCCTTCATTAACACATTGTGTATGGATCACAAGAATCTTTGTTTTTTCTGAGCCATGCATTAAGGATGGGTAACGAGAATTCTCGTTTTTACACTTGACCTTTTATTTTTTGCAAGATTTATTTAATTAGGTTTGGTTGATACATAACAAGCAAATATTATCAATGGATAAATTTACGTGAGTAAGTACAAAAAATTTCACTGAAAAGTTATAAATAATATGGAAGCAATAGCATTTTAAAGAGAAGAGTTCATTTCAATGTGGTCTCATTTAAATACCTGCCGGACCAGAGGGGTATGAGGGAATTAAACCCCGCCGTACACGACGTGTTAAGATCTCTGTAGGCCTAGAGTAAATATAGCTACACCAATTATACAGTTAAGAGGCTTGGAAATGCATAAAATTTGGTCATTTATATGAGTGTACATCAGCCCTGTCTCATTAGAATGGTCCCAAACCCAGTCCTGCAAAACCACCCTGAGCAGGGACACGTAGCTCTCGGTTTGTCACTTGGCAAAACAACTGAGGGTGAAGGAAGACACGATGACTGTCTCCATAATTTAGCTGCCTTCGCTTGGGAAAGAACTGTTTTCTGAGGGAGCTAGTTATTATAACATGAACCTACCTAGGGGGACAAGGAACCTCAGGGTCAGCTTTCTAACCTAGAGGCTCCTGCATCTGTAGAGCAAATCAACCCTGGTTGTCTAGGGCAGGGGTGGCCAACAAGTCAATCGTGGTCGACCGGTCGATCGCGAGGCCAATTTTGGTCGATCGTCGATCGCTTGCAATGTTTGGGGTGGAATTCCGTGTACCATGGACTTGGAAGCGATTGTAGAAGACAAAACTTTCTAGCAATAGTTTAATGCAGTCTGGGAATTTGCCAAGGTCATAAATTCCTAGAATTCTGACAGCCTGACACTGTGATCTCCGCCCACCCAGACAATACATTTTGACTTATGTGTTACACTTGTCACCGGACACAACTCGTGACCGCAACAGTTACGACTCGACTCATCGAAGAACACAGTCAGTTAGCTTGAATATTTGGTAGTGTCATACGGTAGCTTCTTTTCTTTTGTATTAACAGTATTCTTATCAATCAATATTATTTATCCTCGGTGATCACGTTGAGTTTCAATTTTTCTTCTGTTTAAGATGTAAGTACCTTTTCTTTGTTTTAAATTAAATTGCTTTTCTTACCTATCTATTTACTTGATAAGTGAGCATTCTCAGCAACAGATCTCTACACCGTGGTCATTACACTGAGAGAAAAATAAGGGACAGTATTACAAATATATTAGGAATAACAATAATTCTATTTAAATTAAGAAGTCAGTATTGTAAACCGTAATAAATATATTGTAACTTTGACATACTTCTTGTAAATTTGAATATATCTATATCAGATTTTAATATACTTGTATTGTTGTCCCCGATCGTAATATGCAGTATTGTTATTATTTCTCTCAATGTAACAGAGATAATTGCCGCAGTTCATGAGTTTTTGAATTTTCTAGGGAAATACTTAATTCAATATTTATTCTTTAAATTGTCATATTTCTTTGCATTCTAGTATACCCATGAACATGAGTAGTAAACCGAAAAAATCGAAAACTTATCACTTCAATGAAGAATGGGAACTCGATTACTTTTTTACAATGGTGAATGATAAATGTTGTTGTTTAATATGCCTTACCTCGGTAGCCATTGCTAAAAAG